>CAKNYM010037411.1:15515-60295 GCA_932195095.1 Andricus curvator | reverse complement strand
ATTACGTGAGAAAAATTTATAATAAAAAAAAATAAATTCATAGGTATTACAACCTACCAAAATAGACGAATTTCCCATAAAATACGTGAATTTTCAACCAAATAGTTCAATTTTAAACTGAATAAGATTTTCAAAAAAAAAAAAAATGAAATACTTACATTTTTAGATAAAAAGGTTAATTTGTAAGAAAATAATACGAATAAAAATATCTGAATTTTCAACCAAATAGAGCTAAAACAGTTAAATTTTCACCCGAAAAGATTAATTTTCTACCATATAGATTAATTTTCTATAAAAAACGACGAATTTTCAATCACAAACGAAAAATTTTAAACAGAAAATGGAACAGCGAAATTTTTATTTAAAAAAATTAATTTTCAACCAAGGAGAAAGAATTCTCAAGCAAAGAGTTCAATTTTTAACCAAAGAAATTAATTTTCAACTGATATGATGAATATTCACATAAAAAATTAATTCTGAACCGAATAGTCGAAGTTTTAAACAAAATGATAGATCTTCAACCAAGAAGTTCTCCTTTTTTTTAAATTCTTAATTTGATTTAATTTAATTTAATTTGAAAAAACTGTTTTTAAATTTTTATCTCAATAAGAAGGTACTGTTTTCATGTGAAAATTGACTTCTGCGGATTTCGTCAAATCTCAACGTTTTCAGACTCACTGATTAAGAAAAAATGTCGTCTATGAAAACAATAACTTTTAAAAAAATTAACGGATTGGGTTGCTCTTTGGCATAATGTTTCAAGGCTTAAAAATAAAGGATAAGTTCGTTAACTAGCCATTTTTGACCAACGGTTCTGGTTTTATCCATCGATAATGCTTTTTCAGAAATGAAAAATTCAATTTTCCAGTAAAACTCTCTCAAAAAGATCTAAAAATTTGCTTTCAACTATTTTTTCATGAAATGCAACGCTTTTGTTTTAATCGTAAAAAATATTATTAAAAAAAATCTGCCCGCTTCGCGGGCACATTCTCATGGCGCGCTTCGCGCGCGGCTCGCTGCGCTCGCAAGTTTGAGCGCGCCTAGGGCGCGCGACTGTTGTATCTCGCGCTTCGCGCTCGATCATATATTTATCTCGCGCTTCGCGCTCGATTATGTATTCACCTCGCGCTACGCGCTCGGGCGTATCTACATCGCGCTTTACGCTCGGTTGCTCTAGATTTTTCAACTTCGTGTTCGACTTCGATGAAAAGAAAAAGTTTGTTTGCAAATATTATAAAATTATCAAAACCTCTACATATTAAGTGATTGTTAAATTTGTTTTTATTTTAGACTGAAAAGGAACTTCATTTACTCAAGGTTCTATCGACCTTAAGGAACACATTCTCATCCAGACACTCGCGCTTCGCGCTCGATATTTGATTTGAAAATCATTTGAACCGTATGATAGAAACAAAAAAGTTTGAGCGCACTTACGGCGTGCGATTTGGTAAATACACTGAGCGCGCACTCTGTGCTTCGTGTTATATGTTCTTCATATACAAATTACTAAATCTGTATTTGATTTCAAATGAAAAGTAATGATATAATTCAGGCGACAAATTTTATTAGCTAACATTTTATTTTAGCTTGTGCCGTTTATCAAAAAAGTTAATTTTTTCATTTTGAATATATTCTTACCACAAAAATTGATTACGGGTTTGTAAGTCTTTTTTGAATGCACAATTTTTGTTCATTTATATGTTTTCGTACCTTGCATTTTTTTTCCAAAATTTGATTTTTTTTACTGTCAATGTTATTTTCACGAATAAAACAAAAACCACGCATCCTATCGAAACATGAGTCACAATAAATTTGTACCTCTTCCTTGGATGAACAAATTGTGTTTCGGTCATTTTTTCGTAGCTGGTAATATTCGTCTGAAAATTGGATTTTTCTATTTTCAATGCTGTTTTTTACGAATAAAACAAAAACTACGCGTCATATCAAAAAGTGAATGAAAAGAAATTTGTAGATCTTTTTTAGGTGCACAATTTTGGTAAGATGATCTTTTCTGGTATCTTGCATAGTTTGACAGCAAAATGGCTTTTTTGATTTTTCATTAATTTTTTGTGCGATCAAAATTTGAATTTTTCAAAAAATTCAAAAAGTTGTTATGAAAATATTATAGGGTGTTCAGGAATCAAAGTTTTTCTCCTCTTGACTTTTTTTCATATCGTGCGTTTTTCGGCTTAAAATGTTCATTTTCGTTTGTTTTTTGGAATTTTGAAAATGCTATAACTCCAGTAATTTTTTTTTATCATGAAAAGTCATAAGAATATTTTGTTCTTCATTTTGCGTACTACTAATAACCGTACATAGAATTTTCAAATCTTCAAAAAAAGTGGTCTCAAAAATTTTCAAAATGTGCTCACTTTTTGGATTTTCATCCAAAATAGCTGGTTAACGAACTCGTTTTCTATTTTTCGGCCATAAAAAAGTGTGCCAAAGCTCAATCAAATCTGATCATTTTTTCGAAAGTTATCGTGGCTACAGACAGACAGACAGACAGACTACAGACAGACAGACACCTTGGTAAAAATCGTTTTTTCTAGCTCAGGGGGTCTCAAAACGTGGAGATTTGATGAAAACCGACTATGTCAAATTTTACATAAAACCAATACCTTCTCATTAGAATGAGAATGTAAAAATTGATGGAACTTTAAATTATAATTTGATGAAACCAGGGTGGCCGCAGGTCAGAGAAACCCTGGAAACAGGGAATTTTGATGGTCACTTTTTGCTCAAATCACTTTTTCGTCACTTTTTTCAGATAAAATCACTATTAGTCACTTTTTAAAATAAAAAGATCACTTTGGTCACTTTTTTCAATAAAATAATCCATGGGTTAACCTGAATTTTATTATTATTATTATACTACTACATAAAATATTTAGTAAAAAGGTTCTCATCAACTTTTATGTCGAACGAAAACTGGGTCTTCTATAGAGGTTTTTGTAGCGCATATAGGGCTGGAAGAACCTCTATAGAAGGCCCAGTTTTTGTTTGACACAAAAGTTTATAGGAACTTTTTTACTTCATATTTTATGTATAAAAATGTAGGAACAAAAAATTAAAATTTTTCATCACAAAAAAATATCCCGAAAAATCAAAATTTGTGTTTTGAAAAAAGGCCTCGATCGATTGTTTTCATTTATCACTTAAAATATTCAGGCAACATCAAAGAATTGAGTCCTGCAAAGAATTTGCGTTGAGTAACAAGTTCAGGTTGAAGTTGGTTGAGGCTCACCGTGTATTGTAATACAATTTTAGTAAAAATTGTTGATAAATTTTTTTCACAAATTTAGACTGACGTATTTAATGAATTTTATTCTGTTTATATAGCACTATCATATTAAACCGCTTGATATAATTATATGTTACCATTATCCTCTTTACGCATATTAAAATAAAAACAAGGCATTCTAAAGCACCCTATCACGACAGTATAATATTATTAAGCAGTTTAAAAAGCAATAAAGTTAACCTATGTCAAATTCTGAATATGATTTGCAATGACCCATGTATAGAAATGGCATACAATGAGATAAAAGAAAATCTTAAACACTAATCACGCAAATAAAATGAATTAATTAATGAATTCAGTCGTGTTCATCTTGTGTTGTAAGGCATTGGTACTATTCGTTTTGTAGCTGAATCCAATTGGGGGGTTGGTTTAATTAATAACGTTTATGAAGCATATATAGCTGTGCGTGACACGGTATGTTGCTATATTACTGTAGAGCAGATGTGCGCGCGTGGCGTGGCAGGAAGTTTAGTTTTACACCGGGGGCAGCTGACCGGCGTGCATTCCATCTCAAGGGACGTGATGGAGGTAGCCGTATTGTGGTAGTTGGGCCCTTTTGAATAGGGCTGATATAGTGATATATACTATGCCTACGCCTACGGTATACAGTATACACAACATGTTCGTTCTCTCAGTTTATTGGATGTTAATTATTGAGTCTCGACTCAGAACTCTCAAGATATTTCAAATCGTCAAATAAAATAATTTTCTTCTTCATTATCCTTCAAATTAGTTCCCTACGACACACACTATAACAGCCCCCCCCCCCCTTGTAGAACACACTATTTATAGACAAATGTATCTATAAGGACAATCCAGAAACCTCTTTGTACCTATTCTCATGACAATTTTGTTAACATAATGAAAACATGAAAGTAAAACTGTTCGGGTTCTCAAAACTATTCGAATAGTCAAAACTTTCGAGTACTCGAATGTTCGAGTTAGCTCAAACTCGACTCGAATCGAAAAAAGCCGATTCAACTGAACTCGAAGTTTCGAGCTATTTGCAGACCCCTAATGATTTTTTAAATGAAACAACTTCTTTCTTAATAACATAAGTTTAATCACACACTACATCGCCGTCTGTCAAATTTTGATCACCTCCCAGAAACTAAAATCCAATTCTTAAATCCTAAAATTCCTAAGAGTATGGGGCATTATTTCTGAAGTAATCCTTTCCTTTTAGGCTTCAAAGAAAGCTGAGACTTTTTCCTTTGAGAAAGTGGAAAATTGGGATAAAAATTATTTGTTTATGAAAGTAAATGTTTATTACTCTGGTGGATGATCACCGCGGCGCTAGTCACGTAAAGCTTATATTTTCATAAACAACAAATTATGAGCCCTACTATCAGATGATCATTTCAGAATACTCAACTTTGAATGGCTGTAGGTCACTGAAAATAAAGTATGAAAATTCTGCAAAAAAATATATGGGTTTCGTTGATCCTTTCTGTGCACAGTGGTGGAATTTGGAGCAAAAAATAATCATTGGTTAATAAGTAATTAACAAAAGTGTAGGGAGGTGTCAGCTCCGAAAATAAGGAACGTACAGAGATGATCCTTGAAGCAAATTACACATTTTTGGTTTCTGACAACGTTGTACGTATTGTCAATGAGCAAAAAGTTGCAATTGAACGTTTAACAAATTATTTCCTTCTTGGAAAAATACAAAAGGCTTTATAATAATCGAGGCAACCGTATCCCTTTTTTTTGCATGGCGGCTTAGGGACTGTGTAACTGTGTGAGGGTGAGAAAGGTTGTGTTGCACGTGCAACAGTAGCGCCAACAAGGTCCCATGCTGAGAGTGTGGTTGCCTCGATTATCATAAAGCCTTTTGTATTTTTCCGAGAAGAAAATAATTTTTTAAACATTCAAGTGCACCTTTTTGCTCATTGACAATACGTAAAACGTTGTCAGAAGCCAAAAATGTGTAATTTGCTTCAAGAATCATCTTTGTACATTCCTTAGCTTCGGAGATGACACCTCCCTACACTTTTGTTAATAACTTATTAACAAATCATTATTTTTGGCTCCAAATTCCACCAGTGTGCACAGAAAGGATCAAATATTATTCATCTCAGATCAAGAATTTACTGATATAAATCGAAAAAGCAACATATTTTCAAAAATTTCTTATTCATGATGTAAAAGCAATAAAGAGGTTAGGTCATTACCACCGGAAACTGACAATTAAAACAGATTTCGCTTTTACCTACATTTTTGTAGCCTAATCGGGGCTCGTCTTAGGAATTGCGCATGATCACAATTTTTAAAATATTTTTATTAAACAGCATAAAAATTAATAAAACGTAAGTACCAATTGCAAAGTTTACAAAATTACCTATCAAACAAAAAAATAACTTACTCCTTCAAATCATTAGAAGTAATTAAATCGCAACTTCTAAAACAGGTAAAAGTTCGTTCTCTAACGTACGAAAATAATTTTTCCTTTCTGTTTTTGTTAATTTACTTCCAGGGCAAAAAAAAAACACTTTCAAAATAACTAGAATTCTGCTGAGCACGTATTTGCATGCGTAAGTGATGAGTAATGTTTTTGTGCAAAAATATTAAGGGTGGCCCGTCTTTGGAGGGCGCTCGTCTTAGGCAACTTTCCCCTACACATGAGTTTTTTGCTACATGAGCGATACGGTCGATGATATAGCAACATAAGAAGATATATAGAGAAAAAAATAAAACCTTCAAGCATGAAACAGACATTTTCCAGAATAGCAGCTTCTATTCAATAATATATAGACAGCAGTTAAATTCTTTAAATTCTTCGATTTTTTAAAATTTCCTTGAAATCTTTGCAATTTGCGCGAAGTCTTTTAAATTCCTTATACTCTTCCGAATTAATTGTAATAATTCTTTTGAATTTTACAAAACCCGACCGAAAGTTTCGTTCCATTTCGTTATTGATAGAAAAATATAATTTTTCACTAAAATTTGAACTGCTATTTCTAGATTTGGACGAAATTAGATAATATCTGAAATTACATTGATGATTGAATGAAAATTATTTTGTTTAGTTGTCAGTAACGAAATGGAACGAAAGTTTGGGTCGGGTCCCTGTTTACAATTCAGGTTTATATAATAATTGCCAAAAAAAAAACCCTCGGTCGCTACTAAAAGATTTTCAGTTTTGATAGAACAACTCTGTCCCAAACATAGCATGGTTCAACACCGGTTGAACCATGTTGAACTATGGAAAATCTTTGTCAAACAAGTAACGCTAACTATCGGCCCACCTCTGGCCCAAATATGGCCTAATCATCGAGTAAACTTTGATACATTTTTTATGGCTAAAGATATTCGCTCGACTACTGGCTCCTGGCTGTACTGGCTGTACCTCCTGTACTGGCACTAATTCTGGAATCTGGTTCGTTTCTGGGCCAAAGTTGGGCCAAAATCAGTATATATTGTAAATTATTACAATATTCTAATACATGGTGCGAAACGTTTTCCTTTGAATAATGAGTAAAAAATAAATGTAGGATTCTTCCAAATTTTTCGTCGTAGTGAAAAGTGTATGGTGCATTTTTTTGGTTACTTTTTTTTGCTGTGAAGAAGAATATTGAATTCAAGCGGTTATAACACTGTACGACATGGATTTTGGCACTTGGCCAATGATAACTGATTTCGATAGGGTATTTCCCGTAGAATTTGAATCCAAGGTGGAAGCGTGTGGTGTAATTGGTGCGCGCACATGTACAAGGTCTGTTCCCGACCATTTCAAGGTCATGGCACCTGGTTTTTTTTACTTCGAAAGGGCAAGAATCAAGCTTCCATTTCATCCCTCATAGAAGATTCTATTGGCTCGCGTTACATTTGTACACGTCCTCAAAAATGACTTTTGAACCCGTTTTTCTCGAAAACTAGAGCCACTCTACTTCCGTCTCCGGCTTCAGATTCTACAGGAAAAAACCTATCGAAATCTGTTATCATTGTGATCAGGAATTTCCGTTTAAATATTTAGATTCAGTCTAAAAAGTTCGTGAATTTCACTTCCTTTCTTGAAATTCCATATTGTACCGTGTTCTTAATATAGGAGTAAATTATACTTTTACCACAAAGTAATAATAAGGAGACCAAACTATGTGGGGGGGAGGGTACCTGCAAGAGCCAATAAGTTGCACGAAGTACTCTCGGCAAGAGTCGAGACTGGCCGCCTGTGTGGAAAAATCTTCTTGCGCTGGCCCGGCCTAGACCAGACAGTCTGGTTTGCAGTCTTGACGCTGACCAGATGGTTTGGGCCTGGACCTGGTCAAAAGTGTAACGCCTTTTTTTTTCTGGGGCCAGGATAGACCGCCTGGTCAGCCGCTAGTTACTGGCTAGTCAGCCACTAGTTAGAGGCCGGTCAGCTGCTGGGTGGACTCCCTTTATTTTCTTAATGACTGCAATTAAAAAAAAATTGAAAAAATTTTTGGCACCCCTTCCGAAAACTTCCTTTAGGTCACAAATAACACATTGACGTGTCCATATGACGAGGTTCTATCTCGCAACATGCATATTGAATGTTTCTGACTCAGGAAGTTTAAATTAAAAGCCCACAAGGTTCTATAAAATTAAGGGCGCTAGTGTTCCTAATGCAACTTATATGAAATTCTGAAGCTTCGGGAGTTCATTACCCGAGATAGAACCTTTTGATTTAAACTCATGGCCCTACAATAGACGATTTCGCTCTGCTCGGTTGACATTTTCAACACAGTAATACAAGAATCTGAATTTTAAGAATAACTGAATTTCATTTTTAACTTAAATTAAGTAAGTCAATTAATTTCAACCATAAATTGATCTTAAATACCGTGTCTCTGTCTGATATATGTAGTAATACAAAGAACAACTGGAAAGTATGTTAACTTTCGAATGATTTTTAGTCGTGCGATCTGAAATTCATTTGCGCGAACTGCGATGCGCGAACACTTAGAAGAAATGTCGATTGAAGCCTGGATCTCGGTAATTTGGATAGTGTATATTTAAGTCGTTTGTGAAACGTTTTCACTTAAATAACACACAACTTTAAAAAATTGTTGATATCCTGAAATTATGAAAAGCCAACGTTAATCGATGTCTGCTTAAATCTATGTGTTGGACATGTGCGTCGTTTGTGAAAAGTTTTTCATGAGTTAAAGCTGAGAAAAATTCCACGAAATACATTGTCATGGAGGTGAAGAAAAGTTCAAGTTCTTACGGGAAAAAAATTTCCTTATCTTATTTTGATAATTTTAATCATATTTCATAAGTAGGATATGTTATAATCTGCAAAGATATTAAGTGAAGGTTTGACGGGATGTCAAAAATATTTGTGTCTTGAATTAACCTAAAAATTTCATTTTACGTGCATAAAGCGGTTAAATTTCAACCAAGCGAGTAACTGGAACTACTGGAAGTCATATTTTAATCATCAGTTGACTTTCAACCAGCGAATGATCCTTTTGGTTACATCTGAAAGTCAACTTTTTTTTTTTTACTGAAATTTAGATTCTTGTATTACTGTGAACAGGACAATGCATCAATATACTACAGCAAGTCTACCAAGGATTGGTTGGCCAAGGCGAAGATTCCAGCATCATCCAACTGGATCATGGATTCCAGTACTCGAGTGGCCTCCCGTTTCTCCGGATCTCAATCCTATTGAAAATGTTTGGGGCATGCTGGTTCGCGATGTTTATGACAACGCCGAGCAGTATGCGACGGTCGCAGAGCTCATGGAAGCGGTAAAGTCAGCGTGGGACAACATCAGCGCAAGAGGTCTCAAAAATCTCAATGATTCAATGCCAAAGCGGATAAAATTGGTATTCAAGAACGACGGAAACGCGATTGACTACTAATTCTTTGCAAATATAGCTTTAATTACTTGAATGATTCTTTGTCAATATAGCTTCAATTATTTGCATAAAGCATTTTTTTTAATCGAATTTTTGTCAATTCCCCCTATTAATTTATCACACCACTTTTTTCACTGAACCTGTCGAAATAAATTAAAAACTCGTATAAGGCTCACCCAATTTTGAGAACAATCGTCAATTTAATTCTATAAGACACTTACAAAATTTCATGCAATTTGTTGATGTAGAAAAAAAAATTATACCAAAAACATTGGGTGCCCTTATAAATTTGGGACACACTGTATGACCCTGGCTCTTTCAGCAAAAAAGCATGGCCGAGATTTTGTCACGAACGTTCAAGCGGTTCGACAGCGCAATTGGCTATGACAACGGCTAGGTACATACGGGTTAGATAGTTTAGGTAGGGTTCGAATCCCCAGCGAGTGCGATTTTTCAACGGGTTCAAGCGTGCGATTATATGTGCAGGGCACCATGCGTGAAATTGTGTTATTTAAAATATAAACTAAGTGCAGCAATAATACAAGAAACATTCTTTTCTCTCATATCCTTGTGACACTGTTACAGAATTGTTACAATAAATGAAAAAACGTTGTAACACCGTTATGGAATTGTTACGGATCGATTACAGAACAAATTTACATCATAACACTGTTACATATTCGTTACGGCATTGTTACAGAACAATTTTACTCTGTAACACTGTTCCTAAATTGATCTAAAAAATATTTTTTGTCCGACCCCCCTTGAAAACATGCCATTGCATGCACGTGAAGCAGGCGTACTGTGGCCGCTTCCAGCCCAGTGGCGTTCGCACATGAGCACACCGCCACGCAACCCGTGTGGAAAAATTTCGTGACGCTGTACTGTTTCTGTCTAGTCCGCCTTGAGTCGACACTGGCGCGCCACAGGCTGACTGTCCAGTGGCTAGATTGGGATGTAACGCTCGGATCGACCAGTTTCTCGACAGATCGGCTATTTTGATAAAAATTAATTAATAATTAAATAATACAATTATTTTGTATGCCATGAAAGTCCAATATATAGATTTTGCAGTTAATTAAAAATATAAAAAAAGTTTTTGTTCACAAAAAAATGAATAAATGAGTTTCCGAAAATTTCTTGTACATACGCCGGGTGTCGAACTTCTGATGTAACTTCCTATTATATTGTTGTAACTTTGTCCCGTCGCCTGAACACCTCGGCCATCTAAAAGTTAAAATTTTTTTCATTTTTGTCGGATATGAAATTCAATTAATTACATCCTAATATTTATTTCAATAAAACATGAACAATTTTTAAACATTAAAAGTGCTTGATGTGTGAATAAATCATTGCAAATAATTTGATTTACTTTTTTTTTACTTGCGATTAGACTACGAAATAATGATTGTTCATTGTTTCAAATAATTAATAAGTTAGGCTTAATTATCATTTACACAATCAATAAATAATTAAAATAAATTAAATAAGTCATTTATAATATTTGATTTTCTGGAATATCATCAATATTATACATAGCATTATACATATTATAATTATTATAAATTCAATATAAATTTATTTCAACTTTACTATATAATTCAATTGAAAGAAAATGTTTTTAAACATTCTTAAAAAATCGTTCTTAAGAATACAGTTCTTGTATTCAGATTTCGATCACCTTCAACAATAAAATTATTGCTTTCTATCTTAAATATGTAATAGTGTACAATTACTTATTGCTTGAGCATTTGTGCAATTATGTATTGTAATTTCCTGAATCTTTTATTCAAAAATGATTATTTTCTTAATTCACCTCTGTAATTTTTGTTTAAGTCCAAACCGTGATTCTATCTAGAAACTAGCTAAAATCTGGACAATCTTTATATATTCAAATTCGTAACGAAATCCTATATAGCGCCAAGATTGAGACTAGACAACAGAAAGGTTTGAATCAAAACGCAGCAAAACTAGACAGCGTAAGTGTAGCGCCAGGCTAGTATTGCGTGAATATACAGGCTTGAGAAAAACGGTACTGGCTTTAGCTGGACCCCACAGTCTCCTTTCTGCAAAGTACGCTATTTCTTCCTCTCACTTAACCAACAGCCATACCACGCTGAAAACCCCAGTTCTCGTCAGATCACTGAAGTTAAGCAGCGTTGGGCGCGGTTAGCACTTGGATGGGTGACCATTCGAGAAAACTGAGTGCTGTTGGCACATCGTGGGTGTGGTGAGCCCACACTTGTAGTTATTTACTACAAGTTATCAACCTAGAAACACTACCCGAATCGGGTAGTGTCACGCCTACCCCGAAAGGGAAATGGCTTAATGGTATACTTATAATCTAAAATTTTCATGTACACCAAACATCCTCTATCTACTTCACATGCTTATTTCCAAGAAGGGTAGGACAAAAAGTATGGTGTGTATCAAGGGCGTACGGCCTTCTTTACGCCCTCGATACACAATATACTATTTTGACATTTAACGCTGTTACAAAATTGTTGCGGATCTCTAACAGAACATGATTCTGTCACGTTGTTACAGAACTGTTACATCTATTTGGGGACAACATTACTCTTCCCCTGGTCTAACCCTATTCTTAACGAGTTACATAACATGTTCTTTTCTGTTCTTTAACTGTTGCATCACAGTTATATAACAGTGTCCGCTGGGAAAGCTCAATCCAATCTGATCATTTTTTCGAAAACATGGAGATTTGATGAAAAGCGATGAAGCCAAATTTTACATAAAACAAATACCTTCTCATTGGGATGAGAATGTAAAAATATCACACTTTTAATAAAAATTTAGACCATTTTTAGATAATCCGCTTTTTTAATTTTTTTTTTTTAATTTAAAAGTACTCATAACTTTGTAAAAAAAAACAGTTTTAAATAATATATCTGTGTGGCACATAATTCTTTGACCTCAGCATAGACTGCCTGCGCGATTTGAAATTGATTCGGTCAACAGAATCAATTTACAACTTGAGAAAATACCACAAACATGATTCACTGTAGTCAGGAAATTCTGAATCATAATAATCCATGATCCGCTGCCATAAATATATTTTCATAACTTATTGCGACGTACATAAAGTGGGCTCCATACTGTCTTAAAATCAAATTCTTAATACCTATCAAAAAAGTACCCTGGCGCCGCTAGGGCCCGCCAGGACTCGACTACACCACTGTATATATCAAGTTTAATGGTGTCATAGCAATTTAAGTCAAATGTAAATCCCGCTTCAACTATTCATTTTTAATAACGGTACATAAAATATTTCTGTCTATATCAAATTAATTGTTATTTTCATTGATTAAGTCCATTATATATAAATGTTGGATTCTATTTCTACATGAGTTCTTATGAACTAGATATGTAATGACGTGGATGGGTTCTTCGTAAATCAATCAACTACACTCTTATCAGGAATCCTCTAAACACCTTTATTATACACAACTCCACTCTTCGACTCTCCAAGATACACTGAACTACGCCAATTGCTCACACAGGTAGCCATCCATTTTCGGAACTCTGCGCACACACTCTCACTCATCAGGATCAAGAGGGGGTGCCAGGTGAATTTAAAGTTGTGTCGGCAATGCAACATTTCTGACACTCCCTCACATTGTCGCATACAACTTTCGAAGTAACATTTTACACTGAATATTGTTTTACAAACTCAAATATATCAGAACAATCTCATAACACTAACTTAACTCAATTTGTACTTATAATAAAACGAAACTTCAGCTGTCAAATGGCACATTGAGTTGGCTTTGACACTCATATACTCATTGTACCTCCCCGATCACATAGCCCATGTTATTGCTGTCCTGAAAGCAAACAAAATGTATCAATAACTTATACCAGTATTCACCTCTGAATTTAGGCTAACTAGTTTCACTAAGTTTCATGTTCATAATCTTATCTCTCAAATAAACATGAGAACATGAGAACCAAGGGTGGGAGGAGATGGAGAGATTCGCAGTAGAAGGAAGGGTAGAATCAGACCATCAGCCATTAGGGTTGTGGATAAGGGGTGAGAACGGCGGAAGGCAAGGTGGGGAAGAAGTGTTGACGGGGGAGAGGGTTAGCTGGACGAGGGAGGCGATAGAGAAATATAAGGAGCAGTTAGGGAAGGTACGCTTCGAAGGGGAGACGGTGGAAGAGATATGGGAGGACTTAAAAGAGAAAGTGAAAGGGTGCGTGCAAAAGAAGGTATTCAAAAAGAAGAAGAAAGGAATGGTGAAGCCGTGGTGGGATAGGGAATGTAAAAAGATGAAAAGAAAGGTGAAGAGGAAGTATAAGAAGTGGAAAGAGGGTACTGCGAAAAGGGAGGAGTACGTAGAAATGAGGAAGGGTTTCAGATTGATGTGTAAGAAGAAAGAACAGGAAAAGGAGAAAGAGCTGGAGGAGGAGTTAGGAAATGTTAAGACAGAAGGGGACGTCTGGAAGATAATAAATAGGTTTAGGAAGCGTAGAGTAGGGATAAGCGACAAGATAGGGAGTGAGGAGTGGAGGGAGTTTTTTAAAGAATCATTTCAGGGCTCAGATTCAAGGAAGAGAGATGATGGTAGTAGAAGAACGGGGGAGGCAGAGATGGAGGAGTTAAATGACGAGGAGATAGAGAAACAGATAAGGAAGTTAAAAAGGTCAAAATCAGCAGGGCTGGATGGGCTAGAGAACGAAGCATGGCTGTTTAGTACACAAGAGGTTAGGGAGAGGCTGAAGGAGGTAGTGAAGAAAGTATGGAGGGGGGAGGGATTCCCACGAGGGTGGAGAGAAGGATTAATAGTGCCTCTGTATAAGAAAGGAGAGAGGGATAGGCAGGAAAATTATAGGGGGATTACGCTAATGAATACGGCGAGGGCGCAATATTTGTGTGAGAAAGGAGAGAAAGGAAGTCAGGAGCTTATAGCGAGGATGAGATGTGGGTGCATGGAGGGTTTCAATAGTTTCTGGCTCGCTAGGGAAAAGAGGATGTGTGAACTATGTGGGAAGGGGGAGGCAAGAGTGGAGCACTGATTGGAGGAGTGCGTGGAGGTGGAAAGGAGTGGGATAAGCATGGAGGTATTGATGCATGAAAGGGGGGACAAAAGGGCAGTAGCATGGGTGAAAGGAGTATTGGGTAAGATGGAGAAGAAGAGAAGGAAGGAGGAGGAGGAATGGAGAAGGAAAGATTGTAAATAGAGGAAGTAAATATAAGTAATTGTAAATAGCAGATAAGTATTAGGTATTAGTCGCGGAGGCAGAGTTTGGTAATGCGAGGCAAGCAAGAAAGTAGGGACATGCGAGCGAGGCGAGGCGAAGCGAGGAAGGCAATGCGATAAGAGCGAGCAGCGTTAGATATAAGGTGTGGAAGGATGTTAGTTTTAAGGGTTAGTTGTAAGAAAATTCTGTAAAAAATGGAAGTGTAAGCAAGTCAATTTTTTAAGGCCAGCAGGCTACAAAATAAACGTTTATCAATCTTTCTTTTCCTCTGTACTCTTATTTTCCGCTTGATTTCTTTTATTTCTGTTACTCACTTGTCGTGCAACCATTGGAGTGCTGTGAGGCTTACACTCACTCATATTGAATTTTTCCAATATTTTCTCTGTATATGCTGCTTGGTGAACTATGGTTTCTTTTTCCTCTTTATTTCTCTGTATTGTCATTCCCAGGAATTGAGTTGGTTCACCTAAGTACTTCATCTGGAACACACTGCACAAGTGAGACTTAATTTCAATTAACTTAGTTTCATCGTTACTAGCAATTATCATGTCGTCCACGTAAAGTACCAAGAACGCCAGTTTTCCTCCTCTTCTCCATGTAAATAAGCATGGTTCGTGCAAATCATTCTGAAGTCCTAATTTTTGGATTTCCTCTGTAAATTTCTTGTTCCACATCTTCGGGCTTACCTTCAAGCCGTACATTGACTTTCGTAATTTCATGATTTTCATCAACTTTAATTCCTCTGAAACAACTAGACCTTCTGGTATCGTCATGAACACTTCTTCTTCTTCTTGTTCACCATTCAAGAAAGCCATTTTACGTCCATTTGATATGCGTCCAAGTTGTATTTATTAATCGTGGACAATGCTGATCTAATCAAGGACATTCTGGACACAGATGCATACGTCTCTTTCAAGTCGTACACGTTTTTGTCCTTGAAGCCTCTGATGACTAATCTGGCTTTGTACTTCGTAGTGCCGTCACTTTCAATTTTCCTCTTAAAGATCCATTTTGAGTCGACAATGTTCGGTTTTTGTCCATTCAGAGCAGTTTTTGGTTTATCAACGAATTCCCATACTTTATTGCTTTTCATTGATTCTAGTTCCTCATGTACAGCTTTCTTCCAGTATTCCCTGTCCTCAGAAATCATGGCTTCCTCGTATGTTACCGGATCTTTCTGTATGGATGCCAGCAAGATATGTCCCAGTTCATCCTCTCTTGATTCTATATCCTCAGAAATTTTTAAGTAACGAGCGAAGCTTATATTGTTTACCCTTTTGGATTTGCTCTTTGTAATTGGACCTCTATCAGAATTTGTTATGTTTGTTGACTTTTCATCTTTATTTTCCGAGTGAATCTTCTTGGGTCTTGCTCTCTTTTTAGCCTCTGGTTGGTTTTCCTCTGAATTTTCAAGTTGAACATCTCTCAATATCTCTGAATTATCAGTCGGAGTCTCTGATATATCTTCAAACACGATCGGTTCGTCTCCTTCTACGGTTTTCGTTTTATACACATTTTTGTATACTAATTTTTCAAGGAACTTAACGTTTCTAGATTCTAAGAACTCTCTGGTGCTAGGATGCCATAGGATATACCCTGTGGGTTTATAACCTACCAAAACTCCTTTTATTGAAACTGTACTGAATTTAGTTTCAGTCTTTGGACGGAAAATATACCAAATGCAACCAAATCTCTTTATTTGTTCCAAATGACACCTAGCGTTTGGTGAGAACTTAAGGATAGATACCTCAAACTCTATGGATTTGTGTGGTGTGATATTGTAGGAGTGGACTGCTGCATTAGCTGCAATGTCCCACATACTGGGGGGTAAACCAGAGTCACACATGAAAGCTCTTATTATCCTCTGAACCGTTGTATTGAACCTCTCCGCCACTCCGTTGAGTTCGGGAGTGTAGGCAGGACCACACTCTGGTTCCATCTTTTCCTTTCTCATAACTTCTGCAAATTTACCTCCTAAGTACTCCGTGCCTCTGTCAGATCTGACATAGCAGACCTTTGCATCCTCACCTAATAGGTTTCGAACAGACATCCAATAGTTCTCGAAAGCTAAACCTGAATCATCTTTTGATTTTAAACACACTATTTTGGCTAACCTATAGTAATCATCAACGAAAGTGATTATGTACCTCTTCAGCCCAGAACATTAAATTGGTTTAATTGGCCCCATGATATCTGAATGGATTATTTGGAGTGGTCTTTCAGCTCTTTTTCTTATCGACTTAAAGGGAAGTCTCTCCATTTTTCGACAATAAACATATTTTACATTCCCTGATAGACTCATCAAATTTAACCTTTTCTAACCTCTGGTCTATGGTTTGCATTTTATTGAGGTAGCTTAGTGAAGCATGTCCAAGTCCGAAATGCCATAACAAACCTTGATCCTTAATCGCATTAGATTTAGATTTATCAAATAAGTTGACTACCTGAGTGTTCTCTCGATCGTCAAACTCTTCGAGGTCATCCATTTTGATGGTTTTCTGGAATGTCTGACTCGCATGCCACTCCGAAACTATTTCAGCTCCTGAATTACGTTTTTGATTGTTTGAATCAATGAGCTTCCTATAATTCTCCATCCCAATCCCAGACTGATTTACTTCTAAATTTTTATCAATAGGAAGAACTCCCTCCGAATTCGTTAATTTCTGATTTGATAACCATGTCTGTGATTGCTCTTGAATTTCATTATTCACAACAATCTTAGCCTTGCAGATATAATTATCGTATTCCTCAGTTTTGAAATTTTCGATACCTCCGAATTTTTTCACTTCAAATCGAACTATCCAGTTGGGTTTTTCGTAAGCACCCTCAAATATGATTTTGTTATTATTTTTATCGTACACCCTGAAAACTTTGTCATTCAAGTAAATGCTAAAACCTGCATCCACTAATTTCCGTAAGGATAGCAGATTTTCAGAAATATCTTTCGCTGCAATCACATTAGATAATCTGATGATATTTCCTGCTGGCGAGATTGATTTGAGTAACAAATTTCCTTTGCCGTCAATCATAATATCTGCGAATTCGTTTTCGTTTGCGCTTTTAATGACTCCCTTCTTACTTACTTTGAATTCAGTTAAAATAAAACTTTTATTTACTATATGTTCTGTGGCACCGGAGTCTGCAATGAATTCGACTTTACCGCAATGAAACACGTTCAAAATATTAGTCAAATCACTCTTACCTTGGTCGTCTTCTGAATCCTGATGAAGATCCTCGTTCTCCTGTTCAGCTCCCCTTGCCTTAGGACCTTTAGCGAATCTGCTACCGCCTCGGTTGTTGTGGCCGCCTCTGCCACGATTACCCCTATTGTTCGAGCCTCTTCCTCTGGAGCTTTGGTGCTGAACGTCCTTTTTTCTTTTAAAGACTGCTTCAGGATTGCCGTTTGGATTTGGGGTGAACTTTCTTTTTCCCAAAATTGAGCGATGATTTGGATGTTGAGGGCATTTTGCATCATTGCTCATGTGGCTAGCCCAGTTATTGCACGCATATCAGAAATGCTTGCTCGTGTTTCTCAGAGGACACTCGTTTTTCCAGTGGCCTGGCTGATTGCATCGATGGCATTTGCTAACCCTCTGATTGCGTCCATCAGATTTCTCTGCGTTCGCCTCTGCTTCAATTTGTGACAACGTATTTTTCAAAGTTTCAAGCGTCGTATCACTCCCAGTGGTCTGTTTAATTGTTAAGTTAGTACGTCGTATTTCAGGCACCTCTTGGACAACGGGTTGGTAAAATGTAGAGCCCATTTCTTGTGGAGTAAGAGGATCTGGATCATCACTCATCTCATGCTCTCTGATGATACTATCGAACCGTGTAATAAACTTGTTTGTACTTTCTCCTTTGTTCATACGAATTTGATACAGCCTTGTCCTAATGGCTATCGGAGTAGAGTTTACCTCTCCTTTCTTACTCTCACGAAGCTTCTTCATAATTTCCGCAGATTCATTTAAACCAAGAACTTTGAGATGATATTCATCATCAATTCTATTGATTATGATATGCTTTGCCGCATTTTTCCGTTTTGAAGTCATCTCCTCAGGAAAAACTTCTGCGCGTTTCATTTTTGGATCAATCAAATCCAACAAGTCGTAGCTGTTCAGCTCTGTTCTTACACTATTCAGCCATATTTCAAAGTTAGTTTTTTGAGAGAGTCTGTAGTTTCTACTTATCTTCAAACTAAAAAACGCTCGGTTGAGATTGAATTGGATTCGCTTGTGGACCTTCTAATGGGACTTGATTTTCACCTGTGGTATGGACAGTACTGGATGACTCTGAATTGTTGTTACTCAAATTCGATGCATTCTTTGCTGCGTCTGCCTCTAGTTGTAGAACTCTAAGCCTTTTCTTCTCTAACTCTGCCGCAGTGTGATGAATCTGGTTTAACTTCTCTATTGTTTCTTTTACCAATGCTCGAGCTGTTTGGTCGGTAATTTCCCAGGGCATGAGTTTGTTGGCCATATCAAGAGTGTTTTTCATCAACTCACTGGGCGTTACTCTGACCTTTCTCCTATTGCAGTCAAGAGATGATTCACTTGATGTTGTAATTGGAGTTAGAAAGCTGGCTGACGTAGATAGGCTACCGCCATCTGTTGAAACCAGCCTAGTGTTACCAGCAGTGGTGACAGTCATCACTGACGTTACATTTCCCTCTGTAGTCATTATTGTCTGTTTGGTTCCAATATCTAAGTTTTCAGTTTGATTGCTACTCTGATCTCCTATATCGTTTGCTGTGAAAATACTACTCATGATTAGTACCTGGATTTTCCAAAATTCTGAATTCTTTTCAGGCCTGACACTCTAACCTCTTAACATTTCAAAAAAAATTAACTCTTAATTATTTATCTCTTAAGAATAATCTGAAAACCTCCTTTTTTGGAAATTCTGAACTCTTTTATGAAATTGAATGCACAAAGCACTAATTTTAAACCTCTGTAATATTTAGTCTATATAAAATAGCTGACATTCTGTAATTCTGCAAAAATAAAATAACTTAAAATTACATAGAATACCTGGTGTCTATTGCACCCGTAAACTTCCTCTGGATTGTTGGACAAGATCGCCTTCACGATCTTTTCCATCAGCCATCTGTTCCAGGATTAGGGACAAACTATTTTATTATATAATTTATTTTCTTTCTCAAGTTCGAAGATCATGCAAAACTCCTCCTCTCTTTAAATTGAAACTGAAAAAAAAAAATTCAAATCTCAATACCAGGTATAATCTCTTTTACTACAAAAAGTTTGTCCCGTGCTTCTGACCAAAAAGGAAAACACCCTTCCCCCCTTAGTCCGAAGCAAGAAGTTCAATTCTCCCCCCGGCACCGCTGTATACATGCACACCACTCTCCGAAATTCACGGTTAGGTTGATCGGATTTGGGTAGGTACCCAGTGCATGTATAGGGCACAGACGAGATCTTACAAACCTCCCTAGTCCATGAATGAACTAATCAAGGGCACCGCCTAGCAAGTCGACCAGAACTCTTTCAAGAGCCAGCGCCAAAGGTTTGGCCCACTCGACTCTATGGTCAGTCTCCAGTCTTATTAAGTACTGGAGAAATATTATAACTGACTTGATTTCAAAGTTAACTAGACGAAATTCTTTATACTTTTTCTGAAACTCTGGAATTTCTCTTTAATTTCAAGTTCATTGGGGAAACAAAAACCCTCAAAGAAACTTGACTCTTTTTGTCTACTAGGAGAAACAAAATTTTATCTCTCTTGAATAAATTTATGATTCAGAAAAAGTACGTCTCTTATTTACCGCGAAAAATTACTGCTTACATTCACAGCAAACTTCATATACTGAATTGACTAACTCTTAACTTGTGACAACTAGTTCCACTAGTCAATTATAAACTCCAATGCTCAATATCATCCTCTAACATCTTTTCACGCTTGTATGAGATACCTGTACGCTACGTGTGGAACAGAAGAACACTTCCCAGTATGGATATCGGCCGGGTCATATTGCGACACCGCATGGCCGACTCCGTCTTGTATGTGCCCAAGTAGCTCTCCTGTCCGCTTGCGATAGGTCAAAGTGCTGCACAACGCGCCAACACCGTCGACTCATGCGTGATAGAAAGAGAGAAAAACTTGCGTGCCCGGCTTTCTTACCCAGGAACACGCGCGAGAATGAACGATCGCCTGACCAAAAGTAACCCTTTCCCTTATTGCACTAACTATGCTACGTCCCGAGATCTCTCCCTGCACCCCGAGTCTACCCGATCACGCAAAACGCCCATATCACTCCCGTAACATTACTTCTGATTTTTGACTTACCTCTGCTGGGAATTTCTGCACTTTACTGCAACAAGGAAAAACACCGAACAGACGTTGCTCACTCCGTGACTCCTTATTGTTTTGGCAAGATTCTCAAAATCCGTGTTTCGATTCAGAGTCGTCCTTTCAAGAATTTTTAAGACCACTTAAACCTCCACGTAAGAGCGTCCGTGGATCGGAACCACGCTCTTCGTGAATCAATCAACTACACTCTTATCAGGAATACTCTGAACACCTGTATTATACACAACTCCACTCTTCGACTCTCCAAGATACACTGAACTACGATAATTGCTCACACAGGTAGCCATCCATTTTCGGAACTCTGCGCAGACACTTTCACTCATCAGGATCAAGAGGGGGTGCCAGGTGAATTTAAAGTTGTGTCGGCAATGCAACATTTCCGACAATAAAACACCAACCAATTGAGACTCTCGGTTTCCATTATCTGTCCCCCCCCCCCAGTAACAGAAGTTTTGGTTTCAACATAAAATGATCCACACGTACACCTGGTGTAAAGGAAATAATCGCAGTATAATTGACTTCCTTATTGCGGATGCAAGACTAAGAGAACTAGTAAAAGATACAAGAGTCATGAGGGGTTCCGGATGCAATACTGATCATTACCTTCTAGTCTCCAAAATAAACTTAGGGCGGGACAGGAGAAGAAAGAGAACAAAAAAAATGAAACAAACGCGAATCAAGATTGAAAATTTACAGAAACCGGAAGTACGAATAGATTTTCAGAATAAGATAAACGAACGCATAGATAAGGCAACTTGGGAGGCACTTAAAAGCAATAAAGATATAGATAGCGCTTGGACTATATTACGGGATATTATTGTTAAAACTGCGACCAAAGTATGTGGTACGGCGGTTGTAGGAAGAGAATCTGGTGATGCATGGTGGAATGATGAAATTGAGGCAGCCCAACAAGAAAAGAAAAAAACGCACAACAGAACATCAAACATCACAGGTCTTAGCGATGAGGAAAGAAATAGACTTGAAAATGATTACAGACACAAAAAGAGGAAAGTTAAATGACTAGTCAAGGAAAGTAAAGATAAAATCAGAACAGAAGAAGAAAAGAAAATACAAAACGACTTTGAAGGAACCATGAAAATATTATTTAAAGAGATAAAGGAAAGTAAAAATACAGAGTTTGTCAGCATGACAAACAGTAAAGGTGAAATGCTATATGATACAGACGGGATAGTAGACGCTTTAAAAGACTCTTTTAAAGAATTATTAGGAGGTGAAGATACAGGGCAACAGAACTGCGACATAGAACATAATGCATTAGAAAACCTAATTGAAAAAGTCTGTGTCACTGAGGTTAGAGATATAATTAAGAACTTAAAAAACGGTAAGGCTGCTGGTGTAGACAGTATTAGCGCTGAAATGCTTGAATACGGTGGCGAGTATATACCTCACAGGTTGTGCAAATAGATACATTTATGTGTCGAGACGGGAAAAGTTCCAGACGATTGGAGAAAAGCGATTATCGTACCAATATACAAAAGAAATGGAGATAAAAGCAACTGCAATAATGACAGAGGTATCAGCCTACTAAGTACCGTAAGTAAAATGTACTCAAAAATACTTATTCGTTGGTTAATGAAAATTACAGAAGAATAGATATGGAAAGTCCAAAGTGGATTTATGCCAGGAAGATCATACAGGTCAAATATTTAGCTTAAGACAGATCACAGAAAAAAGCTTGAGAGTAGGAAAGAAATTTTGCAGTGCATTTGTTGACCTAGATAAAGCATTTGACAAGGTAAATAGAAGTAGACTTTGGGAAGTCCTTAAAGAGTACTGAGTCAATGGATGGCTCCTACAAGCAATAAAAACAATATATACAGGTAGTAAAGCGAGTGTAAGGGTTAATGGGAAACTGAGTGACTGGTTCGATATTATGCAAGGCGACGTGGAACAAGGATGCGTTATGTCCTCATGGCTATTTATCAGTGAAGGTACGTGAGTCAGCTTTCGCAAATGACAAGATTTTTATGGCAGAATCAATCGATGACTTGCAAAGAATGTTGAATAAACGTAATACAAGCATGAAGAACATGGGCCTCAAAATTAACGTAAATAAAACAAAAATCATGGTGTTTGAAGGCAAAAGTGAGAAAACAATGTGCAACATTGTCCTAAATGATGAGAGATTAGAATAAGTTGACAAGTACGTATATCTGGGTAGCCTATTCACTAGCGACGGAAAAATAGTTGTGGAGTTAGATAAGCGCATAAATGAGGGTAAGAAGGTTATCTTTAGAGCAGGGTCCATTCTCAGAAATAAAAACATCAAATAAACATAAAATGGCCATACGGAACACTATATTTGTACCGACTGTAATATACGTTAGCGAGACATGGACCTGTCAAGAAAAGGACAAGAGAAAAATTAACGCGATTGGCATGAAACCTCTGCGCACAATATGCAGGAAAACACTGATGGACAAAGTCAGAAACGAGATAATCCTCAAAGAATGCGGTACAGGAGAGACACTAGTTGACATATGGGAAAGAAATCAGTTAAGATGGTTCGGACATCTTGAAAGAATGAAAGATGAACGACTGACCAAACAAGTGTATAAAGGTAGTATAAGTAGTGTAAGTACAAGTGTATAAATGGAGGAATGCCCAGAGGTAGGCAGCCAAAAGAATGGTTAGAATCTGTGAATGAGACATTAATCCGAAAAGACATAAGAAGCCATAGAAACACGAGAGCTTTCATGAAAAAATGCATGGACGTGAAGGAAGCTAGAGTAGTATGCCAGGACAGAAAGGTGTGGCGACAAATAATTTGTAAACAGAGTGACAATAGAGCGAATGACGCCTGAAACAAAGGCCTTGGATACTAAAGGGCCATAGAAACATGAGAGCGTGCATGAAAAAATGCATGGACGTGAAGGAAGCTAGAGTAGTATGCCCAAGTGGGGAACCACACATAACAATTTTGTGAGGCCCTTCACTTGGGGTGATCACTAGAGATATTGATCAGCAACCTGGGTCGGAGCAGTGTTGCGGAACGAACGTGTCATTTAAATAAATAACACGAAAATTCTAGATCAATCCACAAAACCTATACCCCCTACCTCACATTACTCCTTTCCTCACCGAGCAAGTCACGCCTACCCCGAAAGGGAAATGGCTTAATGGTATAATAATAATAATATTCTTATTATGTTTATAAGGTCCTATATTAAAAAGTAGCTTGGAAGATAGTTATGTTATCGAGTTCCATATTGCTTACCGTTGGCGCGCTTATTTAAAATGATTAAATGTGCAAATCAATTGTTTAAAGCAAATAATAATTGAAAGTGCATAAAGATATTAAGAATTATTTTAAAAGAATTTTTTTTTTTCATCTCTCGCTTTCACTTTTTAATTCGGTTTTTGATGTGTAAACATCTTAGATAGCGATATGGATCTTTGTATAAGTTAACGTTTATCGAAGATGTTTACATATAAATCTGCCTTGAGAGTGGTAGTTTACGATGCATGTACTGATCATTTTTATCGCGTTTTACGTCAGTTTCTACTTTTCTTTTTTCAGTTACTGAACTATGATTACTGAATTTCAAAAATAATTTGTTACATCATTTACTATGTATTTCTATCAAAACTTGTACTAAAATTCCGGATATGATGGCACATTCTTCAGAATCAAAAGATTTTACACCAGCAGCAGGTGCACGGCAAAAAAAATAAGTTTTTAAAAGTTTATATAACTAATTTAAGAGCAACGGATATAAGCGATAACTGAACAGAGTTTTATGTAATTTCCAAAATATTCCAGGTAAATTGTACAATTATGCAGGTGTAATTATTAAAAGGTCCGTAGTTTTTAAAGTGAGCTTGAAATAAAAAAGTTCGATGATTATTGTAGAATAAATCCATAAAAAGTCTTTAAAAGATATGTAAGAATTAATTTGGATACACTGAGTGTTTTTGTGTGTATGTTTTGTTTACTATATATGAAGGTCGATGTTATATGTGTGCTGGTTTTGTTGTTAAAATACAGGTTAGTAGATCGTTTTGATCGCACAGTTCTTTTTTATAATTTTGGAACAGATTTGAAGAGTGATTATCTTTCTGGAAACAAATTAATTTTCCAAAGCAGTTTCATTGTTTTCGAGAAAATCGACTTTTGAATATTTGCCACACCTCATAAACATTTTGGCGAAAAACTGTTCCCATCGGCCAGTACCATTTTCGTTTTATTTATTAAAATATTTATTAATATGATTTTCTTGAATATGCTTTAAAAGTTCTGCAAGTAATTTTTTTTAATGCCGGTTTTCATGGAAGTACTTACTTTTTTAAGTTTATCATTTTTTTCGCAACAAATTTATTTTCTATGAATGTTCTTAATTTTTAATACTGTTCATCAATCATATATAAAATATGATACTTTTTTCAAGTTTTTTCTTCATGCAAATAACTACAAATAAAACACAGTATTAAAAATAACATTCAATTGTATAAAATTTATTCACATTCTATACTTTTACAATTCCTAATCAAACAGAAGTATTAAAACCAGAAGTACCGCGCGAGCCAGAGCATAAAAAAAATTATTATTTGCAGGATTTTGGAAGATAATTTATGTATATTATATTTTTAAACATTTTAATGAATAAAAAATTGTAAATAGTGGAAGCATTGAGAATCAAACACGCAATATGGAACCTTCCGGCTACGAGGACGAAACGCTTACCGGTCGGTGGGAATTGTTTTTCGCCAAACTGCAAATGGCCTGTGGCGTGTGAGGAAGATCTCAGAATTTTGGCAATCCTTACAAAAAATGTTTAGGGGTACAATTATGCCTTTGTATTTATCTCTTTCTGAGAAATCGTACTTGTCATGCCTTTTACCGGCGCCAAGTGATTTTTTTAAAATGTCGTGTCCGATTAAAAAAATTTTTTTTTAAGTCGGACACGAAGTGAATGTTTTGTCCTTTGTATTAGCTACAATTTTTATTCATAAGACATTTCTCTAAAACAAATATGTATTTGATGCTCGCAACCTCTAAACAAAATTTTAAACATCTGAAAAAATTAGGAGTGTATTATCTCACCCAGCCAAACAAACTGTCGCGATACGGCCGCCGAAAAATAAAAACAATTTTTTTGTGAACCACCCTAATACATAGTTTTGGGGAAATAACTTATTCCCTATGCATATCTGGTAAAAATTGCCGAATAATTAATTAAAGAAGACTTAATTTTGAGTAGATCTAAAAAAAACATTGCTCTAGCTCTAATAGAACCAAAATTATGGCCTTTTGAATGTGGCCCTTTTTTATGAAATTTTGTTCAATATCAATTTTTTAAATAAAATGTATCGTTTTCCAAAAGAACTCATTTCCCGTACAATTCAGGAGAAAGTTGCCACCAGATAGGTTAAGGAGGACCTGATTTTTAGCAAATCTAAAAAAAACTAATGCTCCAGCTCTAATCGCATCGAAATTATGGCCCTCTGAATATGATCCTTTTGTAATGAAATTATGTTAATCACCATTTTTAAATATATTAAATACAAAATCAAATTCTTATCAATTTTTAAAATATCTCGTTTTTAAAAATAAATAAGTTCCTGAGCATTGGACATGATGGAGTCTGTTCACTCAGATTTTAAAGCCGTCTGGACAAAATATAAAGTCTCTAAGAAGAATCATCCAGACTACGCAATCAGGCTACAACGTGCATTATGCCTTCACTCATTTTAAGCTCACAATCATGTTTTCATAATATCGTCAATAAAACTTTTCAGTTCATAATTAAATTGATTAAGTCTTCATTTAATTCAAGCACAAGATACACAATATGATAAAAACATTTTTCCATTTATCGTCCTCCAGAAACGAAAAATTAAAAAAAAAATTTCAACAAAATTGTTATATTTGATCAAAATCAGGTCCTCCTTAACCTATCTGGTGGCAACTTTCTCCTGAATTGCTCGGGAAATGAGTTCTTTGGAAAACGATAAATTTTATTTAAAAAATTGATACTGAACAAAATTTCATAAAAAAGGGCCATATTCAGAAGGCCATAATTTTGGTTCTATTACAGCTAGAGCATTGTTTTTTTTTAAATCGACTCAAAATTAAGTCTTTTTTAAATAACCTACTGGTAACTTTCACCTAAAACGCTAAGGAAATGAGTTATTTTGAAAAACGAGAAATTTTATTTATAACATTGATGTTAAGCAAAATTTCATAAAAAAGGGTCATATTCAAAAGGCCATAATTTTGGTTCTATTAGAGCTAGAGCAACGTTTTTGTTTAGATCTACTCAAAATTAAGTCGTCTTTAATTAATTATTCGGCAATTTTTACCAGATATGCATAGGGAATAAGTTATTTCCCCAAAACTATATATATATATTTTTTTCATTTAAATTATTCGCTTAAAATCAACTTCTTAGGACCATATCCCAAACTTTTAGAGATAGAACACTTGATTGTTTTTCATTTTGCAGAAAATTTCAAGCACTTTAATTCTTGTTAAGGTGTTTAGGACATAGGATGAACTGGAATGAGGCAATTTTCAAAAAACTGATTTTTTCCCACTTTTTTCACCATTTTTCAAAAATATTGAAGGGTTTCAATTCTCGTAAGATGTTCAGCACCTGTAGCCCTTGTTTGGATGCCAAACTGAATGGTTTGAGCCAATGAAATTCCATGTTTAACTTATTTTCATTAAAATATGTTGATTAACCGCTTCAAAGAAATCAAAAAAAGAGCTTTCTGAAAAATGGCCCCAAACGATTTTTTTTTCTTTTTGGGCTCAAAATGATATGCAAAAGGATATGCAAACCCTTTTAGGTTGAAGTCAGCCGAGGCACACCGTGCCAATTAAACGATTTTCAAAACTTTTTAAAATGCAAATTTCGAGTTATCTTGAAAACGGGGAGAGATACGTGAAAACTGACCAAATTTTCACGGTTTGATGAAGGTTCTCAACCACCCCCAACTAACAGTAAAGTGGAGTAAAGTAGTCATACGCGAAAACTGATCAAATTTTCAGGATATTCCTGACCGGAATTGTCCTCGGGCACCCAGAATCAGCCCAGTAGAGTGATTTCCAAAATAAAAATTTTGAGTTATCTAAAAACGATAAGATACATTAAAAATGAAAAACATTCGGGATTATGTAAAGGGTGATGGTCCTGGGCCACCGTGAATAAACCTAGTAAAAGTATTTTCAAAATTATGGGGGAAAAAAATGTTGAATGATCTCGCAACCAGTGAGATACGTGAAACTGACAAAATTTTCAGAGTTTCATACAAGGGCTGGTCCTCGGCCACCAAAAATTAGCCCAATAAAAAGATTTTTGAAAAGGAAAAAATCACAATTTTGAATTATCTCGAAAACGATGAGACATATGCGAAAACTTGAAAAATTAATAATAAATAACAAATACACTGAAAAAAAGAAATCTTGGAACCAAGAAAATGCATTTACTTGAATCTTATTTCTTAGCATCAAGAAAATATTCTTTAATAGTAGTAATTTTTATTTGAACCAGACACATATCTTTTGTTGATCTAAAGAAATTAATTCTTTGGCTATATTTTCTTGATTCAAACAAATATTTCTTATATTCAAGAAAACCATTTCTTTGATTCCAAATTTCTAGATTCGTTGAAATCTGATTAGTCGTTCAAAGAAATATTTATTTGATGCAATGAGTTCGATTCTTTGAGTTGATTTGGACGCATTTGAATCAATTAATTGTGCATACTTGAACCAAGTCTTTAAGTTTATTCAAATCAAAGTAATAATTATTCAATTCAAAAGAATATTAATTAAATTAAAAATATATTTATTTGTTACAAAGAGTTCATGCATTTATACCAATGAAGCATTTATTTAGATGAACAAGATATTGTGTTTACATAAATATTTATTTCTTCAGTTGAAGGAAATATTTAATTTGCTTACTAGAATTAAATTATTCATAACAATTAAACATTTATTGCAACGAAGTAATTATTTTTTCAAATCAAACATTCAATAATTTGGCATAATTGGTTTCAATTGAATACTTCTTCAGATAAAAGAAATATTTTGTTAAATTCAATATCCATGTTTCTGATTTGAAGAAATATTTCTTTGGCATTTACGGCTTTCCGCCTTATAATTGCCATGTTGCGACAGCGTAGTGGTCATCGCTGTGGACTTGACACTCGACGGACCCAAGTTCGATTCCTGCTGGAGGTGAATTTTTCATCAAATTTTTCTGTTTCAGGTTCATCAAGATTTTAAATTATATGCGTTGTTTAAATTAAATATGTATAATAATAACAATGTTAATTATAATTTAAGCTGAAAGAATGCATTTGTTTATTTGGGAAAATATGTACTACAGTTGAAGTACGAACTACTTTATTGCACTCGCGCATGGTTTAGGCCAAAGAAATATTTGTTTGAATCAGTGGGATGTTTTTTTGCTTCAAAGACTCAAAAATTTGATGCGAAGAAATAGTTTTGTGAGCCTGTAAAATATTTGCTTGACTTTAAAATATATTTCTTCCCATCAATTCACATATTCTCATCTCAAAGAAATATTCATTCCCATTTATGGCATATTCATTTGGAACAATGAGTCATTTATTTGGTTTAAAATGTATATTTTTGTCTTTAATTAATATTTCTTTGATTTAAAGAAATATTTCCTCCGATCAATAGGTCGTATTTTTGAATCAAACAATATTAACTTAATCCTATTAACATTTGTCTAGTTGAAAGAAATTATTTTTTTCATTCAAAGTGCATATTTTTATTTGCCTCAAAAAAATATTTCTTTGAAAATAAACAGGACTTTCACTTACTTCAGCCAAGTAAAATTCACTTGGTACAAGTAATCCTTTTTTTCAGTGTAGTATTCATATTGACAAAATCTGCTACATTTTCAGATTTCCGGAAAACGTTAAAAAATACGTGAAAACTGTCAACATTTTAGAGATTTTTTAGAAGGGGATAGATTTATTCGGATTGCAAATTATTGAATAGCGAGTTCGGATTGAGTCGGATTGAAGTTGTTCTACGTGCAAGACTTGGGAAGGATTGAAAAGACATTTTGGATGAGCCATAGATTCATTGGATTGGGCGCATGGATTGAAAAGAATTAGAAGGTGTGTTAGGATTCAAGTTTATGTTGACGCAGGGATTTAAAAGAATTGAATTTTCGGGTCGGATTGGTTCCCGATTCACTCGAATTGAGCGAGCGGACTTGCGAGCATTGAAAAGATTAAAACTGGCTTGGGATATGGGATGTGTCTTGGATTCTTTCGCATTGGGCATCGGACTGAGAAGGGTTGAAGGGGATTGAAAAGTTGCTTCGAATTGTTTCGGATTAATTCGAATTGGTTCGAACTGCAACATAAATTTAAAAGATAATTACAAAATATTTCAAATCACGAAAACACGCGTGCTCCAACGCGCGATCATCGGTCTCGTACATAGTAAATTTACAAGAGTCTACGTGAATGAACGAGACTCATGCGTAAAAAAACGAACGCAACTGAAAAAAACACACTGTGTGCAAATTCACAGCCACGTGCGTAAAAAACTTTGTGCTTGTAAATTGAGAAGAGAAACGTAAATTGTCCATAAGTCGGTAAATAACCAGTAATTAAAACCAGTATTTATAGTAATGAGACATCATTAAATTAATCTGAGAATAGGTTGGAAGATAATAATTTATTTTTTGTTTCCTTTATTTGTATAAAATTCAATTCCTTATTGTTTTGATGCCTGAAGAAAATTTTGTTGAATCAAGAAAATTGTTTTTTTCTTCAACTAAATAAAAATTGAGAAAATGGTCAGTTAATTAAAAAAAATGGGTGCCATAGAAATGTAGCAGTTCTTTTGAATCAACAAAATAGTTGTTGAATGTAGAAAATGTAATTATATTAAACTGTTTTAGGAATTTGCATTATTGTTAAGAGCGTGAAAGTTTCTAGATCATGAAAAATACAAAGAACAAAGTTAGATTAGATTAGATTAGATTCATTGAATCTTTGGTGCTACAGAACAGTTTTAAACCTACCTCCACCTTAAAATTAACACTAAGAACGAAGTTGAAAATAACATAATATGTAGCGCGAGTTTAAACACAAGAATCTTAGATCAGCCTCCAGGCGATGATGTGATAAGGTCTGATAATTCCTGGTCTTAGTGTTAGTTCATGTTGTGGCTCTGTCACAATTTTCATATTATCCAGGGCATTATTATCAAACCGAAAACTCTCTCCTTTGAACGTTTCGGATGAACAGCCTTGTTTCCTAAGTCGGGAAACCCAAAATTAAAAAAATACAATCATTATAATAATTATAATACAAGTTAGTAGAGTGGAAGTCTAAACAATATTTTATAGAGCACAAATCTTGTGTTCTGCAATAATTTAAAAATACAATTTTAAGAATATCGAAACTCTTTCTCCCCGCTTAATGATTTTTGCAATTTGTGAAAGTTAAAAAAGGAGGATAAAGTTTCGCACATAGCTCGAACCAAAATGTAAAAAATACAATAATTATAATACAATTTAGTAGAATGGAAGTCTAAACATTATTGTATAGAACACAAATCTTGTGTTCTGCAATGATTTAAAAGTAATTTCGAGAATATCGAAACGCTTTCTCCCCCCTCAATGATTTTTGTAATTTTTGAAAGTTAAAACCAGCAGAATAAAGTTTCGAATATAGCTCGAACCAAAACTTAAAGAATACAATAATTATAATTCATTTGAGTAGAGTGATTTGAGGTTACTAACGACAATTTCAGCAGACCTATATGCATTTTTTAGAACTCCCACAATTAATACACAATTGAAATATTCTAAAAAAAAGAATGAAAGATGAACGACTGACCAAACAAGTGTATAAAGGTAAAGTAAATGGCAGAATGCCCAGAGGTAGACCGCCAAAAGAATGGTTAGAATCTGTGAATGAGACATTAATCCGAAGAGACATAAGAAGCCATAGAAACACAAGAGCTTGCATGAAAAAATGCATGGACGTGAGGGAAGCTAGAGTGGTATGCCAGGACAGAAAGGTGTGGCGACATATAGTTTGTAAACAGAGTGACAATAGAGTGAATGACGCCTGGAACAAAGACCTTGGATACTAATGGGCCCAAGTGGGGAACCACACATAACAATTTTGTGAGGCTCTTCACTTGGGGTGATCGCTAGAGAGATTGTTTAGCAACCTGGGTCGGAGCAGTGTTGCGGATCGAACGTGTCATTTAAATAAATGACACGAGAATTCTAGATCAATCTAAAATATCTATACCTTACGCCTATACATATACCTATCTACCTTATACCTACACACCCGTCTACACACTACTATTTTTCCAACAATAACACGTCTTTTGTTTGACGGCCTAGGTGCTTGCCTGTCTGCTTGCTGCTGGTTGCTCGACTGCCCGCGACTACAGGTTTTTCCGCGATTTGTCGATCAGATCCGAAACGCGTCTCCATCAGTGGCAATAACATACTGCATGTATTTTTGCTCTCTATCAAGTATACTTCTACATTCTGTCAATTTAAATCACACAGAAAAATTGTAAATACGCTGTTTTGTGTAAGTTCACAGTCTCGTGTAAATGCAATGCTCTATGTGTCTTTACAACGTATTATATAGGTTAAATAGTTTTCAGTGTAATACGCTGCAATTTTACACGTCGACTATTAAAGTACCCCGGTCACGGTTCTATCACAATGTTCATTTCAGTTTAATTATAGCACAATGTTAAATTGTATTGAGGTCTTGTTAATGTACTACTTTATTCACAGTCAAGTTCTGAAAGTACGATAGGTTAAATTACGGTTGAATGTAATTTTCAACATAACTTTTTTTACAGTGTAGGTCCAAAAACAAAACTGACGTCCAAAAACAAAATTGTTTTGTTTAAAAGCCTATTGTTTGATTTAAAAATATATTATTTTATAAGAGATAAAAAATTCTATTCAAATTTATTAAACTCGCCTATACATAAAATATACGAAACCGAAAAGTCGTTTATAGGTAGGAGCACATATGACGAAAGTCCAGCTGTTCCATAGATCAATTGGTTTGAGCGTACGGCGCGGCGCGACGTGGCGTGAGTTAGATTTATGGTTAGGTACTTTTTGTAGGGTTCGAATCCTCAGCGATTATTCAAGATTGTTTAAAACCGTTTAAGCTTCCGATTATATGTATAAGTGACAATAAGTTCTCGTGTGTAGGTGTGTAATAAATTAAGTGTAATAATAATAATACAAAAATAATTTTTTTTCGTTGTTAAATTGCTCTAACAAATTTTGCATCTGCTCCAATTTACATTTTCTGGAACTCTAATATAGAGTTCATAACCTGCGCGTCAATATATGTTATATCGCCTCGGATTTTAAATACTATTGAAACGTTTTATACATCTAGTAAAAATAGTTCATCGTTCATCACATCGTATAACCAGAGCTTTCTAACTTCCACTAGACTATCTTCCATATCCGCTACTCTTGAATTAGTTCCGTAAACTTTACAAAACTTATTTTTTCCGTGTAGGAACATAGCTGTTAATACGCTTCGGCGCCGTCATTTTAGATTGTTTTTCCAAAGCTGCATGCAAATGTTTCTAGTTGCACAATTATATAATCTGAATCGTGAGTGGGCACCCATGCGAAGTCGTGTACAAATAAAAGTTATTGAAGTAAAAATTAATTTCATGGTATTTTATTTAACTTCATTTCCAAATAAAGTAATTGCGCGTGTATGCGATTCTAGTATATTTTAAAAACATATGCCCCATTTTAGTAGAAATAATAAGAATCTGTAAATACTTCAAAACGGAAACCTAATGACATTCACGTGCATCCCCTAAATCACTTCGACGAAAAAGGAACTCGAATTCTTTGGGCTCATCTGTTCCACATTCGAGCGAAGTTAAAAGCATCGAGGATCGTCAAGTAGGGTTGTAAAGAAACGGGGGAGGAGATGGTAGGCGTATGGAGCAGAGCATTGAAGCTTGAGGATGAGGATTGAGGATGGGGACGATGGGCACGATAGAAGGTGGAGGAGTAGGAGGAGGGAAAGCTGCTGGTCAGATTGCATATGCTGCAGCTGCCGTGACAGCTGCTCTGATCCCAATATTATTCCTCTCTTTATCTTGCTGTATCGTCCAATCCTAGTTCCTCTCGACTTTCCACCAGGTGTTTTGTTCTCAGTCAGGACCACTTGTTTGCGAGTTGAATTTTATCTGCTATTATTGCTAGACTTATAAATCATTCTTTTATTTTAATAAACTAAGGCCTGAATAAAACTACTAATTTTAGATTTATGCTCTTTGCGATTAAAGATTTGTGTATAAAGTTAAAAATGAATTGAACTTATGGAATGGTCGAATTGCTTAAGGCTCATTCACCGAAGTTGAGCAGCGCTTGGCGCGTTTTCTGAAAAATATTTTAGTTTTTTTTTTTGCGTTAATTACACGGAGAAAAATATATATTAAAAACTTTGATATTTAACCATAATATATAGATATTAAGGTATAATATCTAATATATTCTATTCAATATACAAGATATTAAAGGGCAATTTATGTTTATATTGAAAGAATAAAATGTTTGATATTAACCGTTAATATCTAAAATATTAAAAAAGCTAAATTTTATCGGAGCAATGTCGTCGTGTGGCGTGGCGTCAAAAGATTTTAAGACCGCTTTGTCCGTATCTTGAGCAATCGTCGTGTGTGTTGTGGTTTTTCGGATATATATTGCGTTAAAAATTTTGGCGGAAAATGGATTCAATGTTTTTGGACATAGATATCATAATTTTCTAAAGAAAATTAGGACTTGGCGCTATAGTAATCACTCATGTTAGCCTTGAACAGCGTATTATTAGCAATGCTCGAGGATTCGGACATCAAAAACAGAGGACTGCGATGTAAAATCCTTTTGGATTTTATAGAAATTGGCATGATTTACAGGTAATTTTTGCATCATTAAAAAATATTGGTTGAATATCTTAGATTCTGCCCTTTGATATCTTGGATATTGTCAGGTAAAATCTTCTTTTTAATATCTATGGATGCTCTACTTCAATATCTAGATACTGTAGTTTATTCGCGCTTTAGTAGGAAGTCTTCTGAAAAATATGAATTACTGATTGCATAATTTACTACAGAATCAAAACATATACGTATATAATGTCTATATACTATAGTAAATAGAACAGTTCAAATGGAAAAGATCAAATCTGAACGATACCCAGTTTAAGGCGCTTAAAACTTATACGCACAAAAAATTCAACCATTTATATTTGAATCGCAGAATTAAAGTATTATACTGTCCGTCCGAAAAGTTTAGGCACCGCGATTTTTGTACAGATTTTCGTGAAAATCTCAGCAGAAATTTTTTTTGAAAATATGGGACAACATGCATGTTGCAGGTAAAGGTCTTTCCAAAACTGATACAGAGTTTCAAAATTTTCAGATGATTAGCAATTATTTCCGGGCGAGTGAAAGGTCAAAAGCATAATAATCATATGATCATTTCAGAATACTCAACTTTGAATGGCTGTAAGTCACTGAAAAAAATTATGAAAAATCTGAAAAAAATATATGGGTTTCGTTGATCCTTTCTGTGCCCAGTGGTGATATTTAGAGTCAGAAATAATTATTTGTTCATAAGTTATCGACAAAAGAGTGGGGAGGTGTCATCTCCGGAACTAAGGAACGTACAGAGATGATTCTTGAAGCAAATTACACATTTTTGGTTACTGACAATGTTGTGCGTATTACCAATGCACAAAAAGTTGCACTTGAATGTTTAAAAAATTATTTTATTCTTGGAAAAATACAAAAGGCTTTATAATAATCGAGGCACCCGTATCCCTTTTTTTGCATCATAGGGACTGTGTAACTGTGTGTGTGTGGGAGAAGGTTGTGTTGCACGTGTAGCAATAGCGCCAGCAAGGTCCCATGCTGAGAGTGTGGTAGCCTCGATTATCGTTAAGCCTTTTGTATTTTTCCAAGAAGAAAATAATTTTTTAAAAATTCAAGTGCAACATTTGCTCATTAGTAATACGCACAACATTTTCAGAAGCCAAAAATGTGTCATTTGCTTCAAGAATCATCTCTGTACGTTCCTTGGTTCCGGAAATGACACCGTCCCACTCTTTTGTCAATAACTTATTAACAAATAATTATTTCTGACTCTAAATATCACCACTGGGAACAGAAAGGATCAACGAAACCCATATATTTTTTTACAGATTTTTCATAATTTTTGTCAGTGAATTACAGCCATTCAAAGTTGAGTATTCTGAAATGATCATATGATTATTATGCTTTTTCACCTTTCACTCGCCCGGAAATAATCGCTAATCATCTGAAAATTTTGAAACTCTGTATCAGTATTGGCAAAACCTTCATCTGCAGCATGCATGTTGTCTCATATTTTTAGAATTTTCTTCTGCTGAGATTTTCACGAAAATCTGTAGAAAAATCGCGGTGCCTAATCTTTTTGGACGGACAGTAGGCATCTTCAAAATTCAACAATCTCAAATGCAAACCATTCAAAATTTAACAATCTCAAATGCAAGCTATTCAAAATTTAATAAATTTGAAATGAACAATTTATAAAACAAATGGACACATTTCAAAGAGATCATCTTCAAATTGGAAATAAAACCCTCAAGCTGTTCAATATTATAGAATTAAAAATTGGAAGCATTGAAGATGAAATCATTTTTCTCGAAATTTATAATAAACGCGTTAAAAAGGAATAATTTCGAAATGAAAGCTGACAAAATTGAATAACATTAAAATTGACAAGTTAACTTTAATTTTCTAAGCAATAGGAAATATTATACTTCGAAGCTCAAATTAATGAACAACTTCTTATTCAAAAATATTAAATTAAACCAATATTGCGCGGGCGATATTCAATTACTTAATCAAAAATGTTTGCTTGTTTATAATATTTTTAGTATAAAAAATATATTTCGAGGCAAAATTAGAATCCCTTTAGTAACAAAAAGTGTAAAATAGTTGTTGGTTCTAGTGGTTTTGGCTTTAGAGTCAAAAATAATTGAATTTGATAAATTAATAAGTGAAACAAACGTTTCGGAACACAATGGTGGCCCTCGTCAGTAGATTTTTTTTTACAGAATAAAAAAATCCACTGACGAGGACCACCATTGTGTACCGAAACGTTTGGTTTAATTATTAACTAATTGAATTAAATTATTTTGGACCCTAACACCAAAACTACATCACCAACAACTATTTTACATTTTTGTTCTATAAAGGGTCAATATAATTTAACACTAATGATCATTAATAACAAAAATATTGATAATATGTAGAAACTTACAACTTTCTTAGTTCTTCATTTTTAAACATAAAATAAGAAATTACTAAATTAGTAGAAAATATAACTAAATCATTTTGAATTTCGGTAAGCCCAGGATGGGAGGTATAATAATAATAATAATAATAATAATATAATCATCAAAGTATCCAGAGGTGAAACTTCATCTCCAACTGTCCCGTCTGCCGCGTAAGATCATCCGCGGCTAGAGACCTGACTCCAAGGAACAGTGTTGCCCGATGTTTTCTCGCGTAAATTTCCCGCTCTTGCTTACCTTCTAGGACAGAAGGAGCAGAAGCGGATGACGTACACGTTCCAGTTGCGTCGGGATTGGTTGCTTTTAAAGAACCATGATCGTAGCTTCCGGAGCCTACAACTTCTCACATAATATAATCATCAAAAATCAATTGTGGCGTAGGGATGTGGCGACCCCATCGCCCGAGAGCTCCGGCTCTTGCAGTCAGCCACGTTGCTTTGGGCAACTGGTTCAGTTGGGAGTGGCAATAGGACCGAACCGAGGCGACGACCAGGCAATGGCCCCGGACAAACGCGAGAACATCGATTTAAATGGTCAGACCAACTCAGGAGAGACATCCTTACCTGTTGGCAAAGAAGCTCACCGGCGCGAAGAGGATTCATGCAGAGGTTACATGACCGTTGGGTCAATATGCACCCGGAATATGCTCATCAAACGCCTCAGTATTTAAGAGATCAGGTATCCTTTTTGCGAAAAAACGGATATGAAGCTCTTTATCAACAAGAAGAAGAGCAACATCCTCCATCGAACATTCCACCCGTTCCAGCAAGACCACCTTTGCAGATAGCCGATAATGCTAACATGATAAATAGGAGATCTATCCACCAAAAAGTCTTTCTCAGGATGGACAAATTAGCTGAAGCTAATACTGCTCTCCCCGATTTGCTCCCCGAAGATGTTAATCTCTGGAATCTGAACTGCGTTGTTTACGAGAAGGCGGTGTCCTTGCTTAGCGACAGTAGAAGTAACGAAACTTCAGTACGTCTGAGTAAGACTCGCGAGCGTATTGCACAGCTTCAATTCAAAATTGAAACGGCGAGACGGCATGCATCAAATATTCAGTGCGTGATTAGCTACATAACATTAAATAAAAAATTCACTCCAAAAGTTAGGGCACTTGCTCGAAACTTGAGGAAAACAAATCACACGCTGAACAAGTGTAAACTGTTGACCATCAAGCAGCACTGGACGCAAAAAATAAGATCTCTTTCAACAGCGAAACAGCGCCTTGAACGGCGAGTAAAGTGGATTCAGGAAAATTCCACCTTTTCTACTCATCCTTCCCGTCTATTCAATAAAACGTCACGTGCCGTTAAAAATCCGCCTAGTCGAGAAGAGATTCAAGTCTTCTGGGAACAAGTATATGGAGATACTTATCAGCTAAATGAAGACGCTTCAGATATATCACTCTTTCGTAACTTTTGCCAAAGGCAAAGGTTACAAGGTCCAGAGGAAGAGTGTCCACTAATTACTGCTGAAGAAGTGAAGAAAGTTATCGCTAGAACTAAGAACTTTTCAGCGCCCGGGCCAGATAAAATCAACAACTTTTGGTGGAAGAAGTTTACTTCTACGCACCAACATCTAGCTCGTATATTTACTACTTTCTTAAACGGAGAACAACCAGTCCCGCAGTGGCTAGTGGAAGGACGCACGGTATTGATTCCTAAGACTGGAGATTTGTCAAGTCCAAAGAACTACAGGCCCATAGCTTGTTTAAACACCAGCTACAAGCTATTCACTGGCATCCTCAAAGAGAGGATATTAACATCTATCGAGCCGGTATGGAGTGCAGTAGTTGAACAACGTGGATGCAAGAGAGGTCTGGCAGGTTGCAGGGAGAACCTGTTAATAGACAGGTGTATCACCCAGGACTCGATCAGGTATCGACGCAATCTGTCCATGGCTTGGATTGACTACCGTAAGGCATTCGATAACACGAACCATGAGCTACTTATTAAGCTCATTGAATGCATGGAGGTGCATCCAAAATAGTGAGATGCATAAAAGAGCTTATGCTCTTGTGGCGGACAAGATTTGTCATAACATCTGACAAAAGACAAGTGACTACAAGCTATATCACATATAAGAGGGGAGTCTTCAAAGGAGATTCTCTAAGTCCGATACTTTTCTGCATCTCCCTCTTGCCTCTATCTATTGTGCTCCGAGGCAAAAGCTCTGGATACCTATGTGGCCCGCCGAACAAAAGAGAACATAAGGTCAACCACCTTTTATACATGGACGACCTTAAACTCTTTGCTTCCTCGAAAGAGGACCTTAACATCCTTGTGGAGGCGGTAAATAGGTACCCTAAAGCGATTGGCATGAGCTTCGGACTGGACAAGTGTGCCTGCGTCCACCTACACCAAGGAAGACTAGAAACTACATCATCGGGTCACGATCAGGATGTTCAACTCATCGGCGGAAATACCATTCAACATCTTGGTATTGGAGAAACATATACATATCTTGGAATACCGCAAGCGGAAACCCATGATGTGCTTGCGTTAAAAACGGCCCTTGGAAAAAGGTATCGCCAAATTCTCAGAAAAATTTGGGCTTCCGAATTATCTGGAAAGAATAAGATCCAGGCGACCAATTTGCTGGCCGTTCCTATACTGCTCTACACGTTTGGTGCAGTAAAATGGAACGTCGATGAGTTGAAGCAATTTGACCGAAGCACACGCAAGATGATGACAATCCATCGAAGTCATCATCCTAGATCTTCCGTACCTCGAATATACCTCCCTCGAGATAAAGGGGGTAGAGGCTTGCTGAGCTTAGAGTGTCTTCATCGCAGAACGGTTCTGGCTACAGCCTGCTCAGTTCTAAATAGCACAGATTTTCTTATGCGACTAGTACATCAACATGAACTCGTCAATGCTGCGGCGTTTCTATATCGTGCCGCAGATAGGGCCGCAGAGGAGCTTGGCCTCCCATTTGATTCCAGCGACACTACACATGGCCTAGCATCACTAACACCTTTGGTGCTCAAAAGTCGTGTACAGGAAGCAGAACATACGCTTCTACTAAGAGAACATGCTGACAAGCCCCTTCATGGTAAATTCTACGGCATTATACGTAGAGAAGAGCACTCGATGGGTCTGTCCAACATGTTTCTCAAGTCTGCTGGATTAAAATCGGAGACTGAGGGATTTCTTTTTGCCTGTGAAGATGGCGTTATAGACACCTTAGTTTACCGCGAGCGCATAATGAATATATACCTGTAGGCGATACCAACTGCCGAGCGTGCAAGCAAGAGCCAGAAACACTTGGACATGTTCTCAGTGGATGCTCAAAATATGCACGATACGGGTACATAGAGAGACACAATGCGGCTCTAAAAGTGTTATATTACCATCTGAGGCACTTCTATGGTGTTGATCTATTGCCCGTCTTGCCATACGCCCAGGGGGAACTCGAGTCCGTTGTGGAGAATGATCAGTGTAAGATCTACTGGAATTTCTCATTCTCGACCACTCAACGTATCAGTGCTACGAAGCCTGATATTGTCCTCCAAGATCTGAAGAACAAGATCATTTACGTGATTGAATTCTCGGCACCAGCCGATGGTAATATCACGGCAAAGGAGGAAGAAAAACGGGCGAAATATCAAGCACTTCTTTTCGAGCTGAGCAGGCTGTACCAAGGCTTCAAAGTCCATCTTGTAGTTCTCATAATCGGCTGTCTTGGAGGTATGAAAGCTTCATTTATTAGCCAACTCAACAAGATTCCGGCTTGCCAGCGTCAGGCTCATTCCATCGCGAACCGGATGCAAAAGGCTGTTCTTCTGGGATCACTTCATCTGGTCCGTCAACACTGTTCCTCATAACATTCTACAAAGATTGGTAGCTCTAAAAAAGTATCCAGAGGTGAAACTTCATCTCCAACTGTCCCGTCTGCCGCGTAAGATCATCCGCGGCTAGAGACCTGACTCTAGTGATGCCGTTCGATACGAGACTGTCTCGATATCGTATCGAAAAATCTCGGTTTTTTCTCGTATCAGTATCGATTTCTGAGACTCCAGTCTCGGTTTTGTCTCGTATCGTTTTGTTATCGAAAAACCGATATATCGCTCGGATCGTCTCGTGATTTTGAGACTAGACAGCCAGATGGCGGTTTCCTACGGAACAACAGTAGAAGGGGAACGGCGACAAGTTTCAACTACCTGAGTACCAATGAACCTTTTCTTGTAATTTAAAGTTCTGAACCTTCAAAGTTCAAATGAACGAAATATGTTTTCCCCATTCTATTACATCTAGAAATATTTTTCAACTGCAGATAAAAATATGCATTATAAGTTTCTCTTATAATTGAATTATTTTCAATGTAATGAACCATTATATTTTTGCACTGTTTCTAGATTATAAAGCAATTCATAAAAAATGTTCATTTGGACGTTCAAAACTTCAAGTGCATTACCTTTAAAATCGTCAAGCTTTGAAACCTGTAAAATTCCTATATGTCTTTCAAACAAAATCGAATTTTTCTCAAAAAAATTGGAAACACTTTCAAAATTACAAAAACGGAATATGTGAAGGTATCTCAATATAAAAATACAATTTTTTATTGAAGTAGAAGGGTGGCAGTACAGAACTGGATAACCAAGAACATGGGAATTTTTTGAAACAACGAAAACAGATCCTTTAAAATCGAAATCATCATTAAAAGATAAAGCAAGTATCCAATTCCGAGCTCAAATATTGGTTAATTTAGGTTAAAACAGTCTTATTACAAAAAGTTATCCACGTCCGATGAAATGGATGTTGAAGTTGACAATTTTAAAGTGATACTAACCTATAATTGGAGCAGACTCGACTGCAGATTACAATAAAAAAATTAATTAATTTATTAATTAATTTAATTAATTTAAAAGTTTAATGTCAAGTACTTAGCTAATTCCGAGAAAAAGGACCGAGAATTTGGAGATTAAAATTTCACAGGTTTTAAAAATCGGCTTTGGATAGAGATTCAAAATGGCATTTTCAATTTGTTACAAAAATAAAAACTCATTCCCGAGATATGGGTATATGCTGAATGATAATAACAAAAAAGTTTTCTCCAAAAAAATCACTTTTTTCCGATAAAATCAACGTTGAAGATGGTGATATCACAGTATGACAGACATGTTTTTGCTGAAAATCCTAAAAAATAAGAAAATATCTATGATTTCTATTGTGATTAAATTATAATAATTTGAAGAAATACCGAAAAACTAAAATCTTACTAAAAATTGAGAATGATAATGAAATTATATTTCAAAACAATCCTTTTCCCACAAGACGTAATTGATTTTTTATGCATTTTTTATGCAATAAACCCATTTTTTATAAAGATGGTGGTTACCCAGTTTGTGCTGCTACTTTTAAGTTATGCTTTTTTAAAAGAGTGAATTATCAGTAAGTTTCGATGTAAAGCTTTTATCGCTTTTTTTCCGTAAAATGTCAATTTCTTATTTTTATTTTGATAATTAGAACATTCACAATTTTCTGATTGAATTTGTCTACATATTTTTCAATAATTATGAAGATAATATTAATATAAGTAAATTAAAAAACTTAAAAGGAAGTGAAATTGTATGAGATTACCACTAAAATATATCTTTAAGAATAACCTGTTATACATATTAAAATAAAATAGTACAATATAGTATTGAGAAAAACGTCTTTATTAAATAAAGGACTTATTACTTTTAGAAAAGGAAAAGTTTTTCAATTTGAGTAGAAAATAATTTGTCATACAGAATACACAATTCGAATAACAATTTATTTGTTAAAATTAGTTGAACACTCACATTCTAGCTAAGAAAGAGTTTCTGAGATATGAGAACCAGGATAATCAGTATTATGATTTTGATTTTAAAGTATGAGTATAATTTTCCTACGATTTTGCAGAAAATTAAAAAAATATATCTGAAGATTTCAGATATGTCGAAAATGAATTCAAAAAATTGTAAAGAAAATTTCGTTATTTTATAGGATGCTACAAAATCTGAGGAATAATAATTGGCGTCGGTTTGACCTTTCAAACTTCAGGACTTTTAGAAGTTTGGAAGAAATTAGGATTTTTTTAAATATATTTTCAGAAAAGTTTTCAAGTTTGAAAATATTTTTAATTTCTTCAAAAATTCTAAAATTCCTCTCGAATTTTTCTAACGAATTGTGAAAAACTTTCAAAATTACAAAAATTGCACTTCCACATTTCCACAAATCTTCCACATTTTTTAATTCTTTTTACATATTTTTTATTTTCTTTAACAGTTGATTGTTCTTGAACATATTTTCAAAACGTCGAAAAATTCTAACTATCTTTTAAAATAATTCGAATTTTTTCTGAAATTAAAAAAAAAATCTGAAAAATCAAAAACATTTCCTTAAAATCTTCCAGATTTTTTTGGTGACAAGTTTGTCACCAATCATTTTAAGTTTTCCTACTTTTTTCGAAATGTTCAAAAATCCACATTTGATTAAATTTTTTTTTATTCTCTTCAAATTATAAATAATCTTTAACTTCTTTAAAAACTTCGAAACATTCTAAATATCTTTTAAAATATTTCTAATTTCTCCTCAAGTTAAAAAAAATCTGCAAAATCAAAAACATTACCTTAAATACTTCCAGATTATTATTGTGCCAAGTTTGCAAGACTTCTGAAATGTTCAAAAAATTCTTTTTTTCCAAATTAAGTTGAAAAATTATGATTATTTTACATTTTTCTAGGAAACTAAAAAAAAATTGTCATTTGCTTGAAACCTTTCAAAACGCTTGAAAAGCCACTAAATGTTTCGTTCGCTATCTTCAAAAATGTACTTTTTGTTCAAATTTGATTAAAACCTTTTTAAGTTTTCATTTATTCTTGAATCATTTTAAAACTTCGAAATAACTCTTAAGCTTCCACCACTTATAAGAGAAATGAATAGGCTAACTTGCTAATATTTTTTTAAGAAATTCTTATTATTATCACTCATAATAAAAATTTCTTTCCAAATAATCAATGAATCAGAAATCAAACGGTACTTCGGCAAAATAAAAAGTATATAAAATACGATTAGTAGTATTATTAGGTCACATAATTGTGAAATGAGAGGATTTGTTTAAATAAAAACTTTCGTTTACAGTTAACAAAATTGTATCTGTCCATGTAAAAGATTTAATTTAAAAATTGAATTGAAATCAGTTTGAGTTTGTTTAAATCAAAGAGATCTCACGGAGTGCTTTAGAATTTCTTCGGCAGTGCAAACTGTAGAGTTGTAGAGTTTAGATTTTTGGAATATATAATTCTTTTCTTTCAAGGCCTAGTCCCAAAGGGATAATCTCCTCGCAACTTCTTTTTCCGGTACCTGCGGCCGGCCACACGACCAGCCCTACTCTCTCTTCTATTGTGAACGAGGAAAATCCCATCTGGACATTTTGTCTCGGAATTCCGATACGATACCGATACGAGACGGAACTTTTCGATATTTTTCCGATACGATACAAAACCGAGCGATACAAATCCGAGACTGGAAGGTGAGTATCGTATCGGTATCGTCTCAGTATCGAAAAATATCGCTCGGCGGCATCACTACCTGACTCCAAGGAACAGTGTTGCCCGATGTTTTCTCGCATAAATTTCCCGCTCTTGCTTACCTTCTAGGACAGAAGGAGCAGAAGCGGATGACGTACACGTTCCAGTTGCGTCGGGATTGGTTGCTTTTAAAGAACCATGATCGTAGCTTCCGGAG
>CAKNYM010037411.1:600-15505 GCA_932195095.1 Andricus curvator | reverse complement strand
TTTAAAGAACCATGATCGTAGCTTCCGGAGCCTACAACTTCTCACAATATAATAAAATGGTAGCTCTAAGATAGCACCCAGAGGCGACTGTTGTCGCCTCCAACGCTCGCGGCCGCTGTGTATGGATAACAGCGGTAAAATACTAATTGCAAACTACACTATGCTCCTAATTTTGTACCTACAACATCATCGCAGAAGATTTCAGACATTGTAATAAATTAATTTATAACATCCTTATCTCATCAGTCACTTGACTTAGTCCGTGGCTATTATTATTTTAACTATAAAACCAGTATCAACCAACACATAGATTACAAGAAAGCTTATTTTATTGCGCATTACTTGAGCCAGCACTGATCCAAAAACAAAAAGGCTGTGGCTACGTGTACCGGAATTTCGATATAAATAGCGGGTCCTGGGAAAGAGACCACTTATACAGAAATTTGGATACGAATGGCTGGATTTTATCGGTGAACATATACACTACCAACACAAAAATAAGTTCCGACAATGTACATTGTTGAAGCAATAAAATAAGCTTGATCGTAATTTGTGCCGTTTTTTGGAGATTTTTTTCACTTATTATATTGATATAGTACAAATAACGAAATTGAGTGGGGCCTCCGTAGATGAATCGCATATATGCGTTTCACACCCTAAACCCTATATTCTACCATTTCAGTAAGTGGCCATCCATATACCACGTGGACAGTTTTTCACCACTTTTTGCCCCCCCCCCCCCGCGGTGGAATTTTGACGAAGGCCCCCCCCCCCCCCGCCTACTCTGTTCACATGGACATATTTTATGAAAAAATTTTCTTCTGTATTTCTATGCTAAAAAGGCCCACACATTCACAGAAAAAAATGTAAAACACAATTTATAAAGATAATTTCAATTATTACCAAAATCAGAATTTAAACAATTCGCTGTCTTTTTACTTTCGATTCCACAAATTTACAAAGGTGTTAGGAATTTTTCTCCGAAAAAAGGGGCGAAATAAATAGAAATTATCGATTCCAAATTAATTATTTACTTTTTTAAACATATTTTTCGCAGATTTAGGGGAACGTGTGCCCACGTGAATTCTAGCCCCCCGGCCCCCCTCGTGGACAAGCGTGGAATTTTGCCATACCCCCTGACCCCTAAACTGTTCACATGGTACATAGATGGCCCCTAATTTTCCTTATAACATATAATTGAACATTCAACTACTACTACCATTATTTCTACTACAATTATTATCAACCAATTCTTGATAAGTGTAAAAAGTATGCTTCCTCTCAGAATAGGATACCAAGCTATATTATCAGAGTAAATATTTATTCATTTCCTAACAGCAGGAAATAAGAATCAGGCCATGCTGATTAATATATGAAAGAAATAACAATATGCGTACATTATACAGATTTGAAGGGATTCATCTCTGACTTATGACACTGATCGTCGATTTTAAGATAATCATAAAAATATAAGTCTTTTTTGCACTTTAATTACTTAAGAATTTACATTTGATTTCCTAAATTTAATAAAGTTATGAAAAAAATTTAATGTTTAGTATATATTACGTGTTTTTGCAATTTAACGTTGAACGAGTTTGTGACTTAAAATCTACCCAGAAAACAAAAATCCATTCACTTTCTTTGAATGGGTTTCGAAGTCGTTTGAATAGCGTATATCTCTCACTGGAATTCCAGGTTGAGGCCGATTGGTTTTTAACAGAATTTTGCGCGTTATTATTTTTTTGACAGACTTATAAGCCACAAAAGCCTTCACATCCTCTAGAACTAAAATAGCAAAGGGAATCTAGTAGCCTTGCGTATGATTTCTCTTAATCGATCAATAATTTATAAATTTTAAAAATCATGTGAAATATGGCAGCCTAACCTGAAAAAAATCGGTCTTATTCAAAAAGAGGTAAACCGATTCAATATGACTTTGATGGAAATGGACATTGTAGTACATTGCAGATTCGAAGCCATTCGAGAAACTGACTGATTCACATAGTCGCAAACCAATTCAGTTTTAAAATTCTCAATCTGCAAATGACAGATACGCAATTCACGGAGTCGCCTTTTCAATAGGTTCTTTTTCCTGGGTAGTAAATACTATACAAAAGCTTCAGACTTGAAAAGAAGTTATGAATTTTTATGAAAGTTTTTAAGATCTAAATAATATTGTAAAATTAAAAACGTTTTTCTATTTAATCGGGAGCATATTATGTATGAAACTTTTTTTCCCACCTTCGCATTAAAAACTTTCCCTTTCCTCCGTCATATACAGATAATTAAATAAAATTTTCTCAGGTTGTTGTAATCTGTAAGTAAAAGATTATTCAAAAATTAGCAATAGTTATAATGCAATATTATATCATTAATTCGGCATTCAAAAATATGTATAGAAGAATACCCGTGTGGAAAAATCTTCTGGGAGTCTGATGTCGGATCTGGCCCAGATCTGGCGTCGTCTAGCCTAAACCATTTAATCTTGACAATCTAGTCTGGGCCAGATCTGGCACTGGTCAGCCTTCCATAACATAAAAATTTCTATAGTAGGTGTCAATCAGTCACATTTTTTTCACCATTTTCAAAAAATTTCCAGGATCTCTAAAGTTGTAAAAAATAACAAATTAACACTTAAAAACAATTTTGTTCTCATCGTCTTGACAGTCTAGTCTGGTCCAGGTCTGACACTGGTCAGACTTACATAATGTAAAAATTTCTAAGTGTCCAGCACCTGGCTAGACCGTCTAGCTGTAGATTTTACAAAAGTGTTATAGTGCTGATCAGGCCCAGACTAGACAGTCTGATCTGCGCCAAAATAGAATCTAGACGGTCTAGTATGGGGCTGGTCAGCGCCAGAAGATTTTTCCACACGGGTAACAGTTTCGAATAAAAGAATCAAAAAATGTATTCTGATTAAGTCGATCTTGTACTCTGCTACTTGTACTGTATTTTTAAATAGATATTTGATACGTAAAACACTTGCAACAATTATAGTCAACGAACTTTGAATCTGCAGTGGAAGAATATTATTAGTATAATTAATTTTTTAATTAAAATGTTAATAAAAGTTTGACAATTTTTGAATAGTATACCTGGCAACGGTTATCAAGGTATGATAGATGACACCAAATGCTATGTAGACTTTTCAAAGACACAAATAATAAGATATCCTCCATGAAAGAAAATATCGATAACGTAATTTCGCTTAATAAAGACCAATTTACTCGCAATGTTCCAACTCCAAATACAGCTATTGCACCTATTAAAATATTATCAGAATTGAATGCATAGCTAAAATTTCAGAAAATATTGTTTTATAATCATTTATTCTATCCTTAGGAAATTACAATTTTATAAATTGGATTATTTTGAGAACAAAATTTCGGGATTTTCAAAACTATTTTTCATACTATCTTTTTAATAGATTAATATTGCAATATTGAAACTTGCATTTTTTATATTTAATATTTTCAAATTCCAGAATGACTTCAAAGTTTTTTAATTTTTTGATTTCAGTCTTTGTAAATTAAAGATCTAATAATTGAAGAATTTTCAATCGTATGCCATTTAATATAGAAAGCCTTTCACAATTTAACAAAGTAAAAAAGACTTAGTATGTATACAACTATAAATAATGTAAAGACAATTTACAACCTTAAAAAATAACAAATTTCATTTCTGGTTCGAAAGTATCACGCGTGTGCAGTCAATGTTGAGTAGAGGACTGTACGTAGATTGAATATACGTATATGCGTCGTGTTGCTAAGCGGCTGAGGAAGAAAGGTAGGCGAAACGTCATTGTCAGACCCAGTCAGTCTGTGGACCTCACTCACTGGAAGCATTGGAAGTTAGCGGCTAGCCAGCTGCGGCCTTCTTCGACCTTCTCCCCACTCCGCATGCACGGAGCACGGGCCGAGTCAAATTATGGTCAGCACAAAATAACTGCGAGGCCTATCTTCCAATTTAAGTTTAACTCCACTTTTTATCGAAATTGAGATTTTTATGTAGTTGGAATCGTCTCAAAAAGCTGCATCTCAAAAGAGATATCTCAGTGAATTCTTGTAGATAGACCTTTCACGCCATCAAAAATCTGATACCTAGCCAATATCGTCCTTTTCAAGAGCAACGTATCTTCTTATTCTGTATGAAGGTGATTTCACATGTGAACCTAAGATTCTCGAAACGTACGTTTCGTCTTGCTTTTGCTGGACGTTTCGGTAGTTAAACCAGGCCTGCCCAAGTAGGGGAAAACTGCTCGTTCACCACATGTTCGAGTTCCACCACCACGTCCCTCTTCACAGGTCCAGAGGCTTGGGGGGTGATCGCTGTCGTGAAGTTGAATGAATAGAGGTCGGTGGTGGTGTTAAATTCCCATCTGGAAAATAGCAGTTTTCCCCTACTTGGGCAGGCCTGAGTTAAACGACAGTTTCGGCCAATTGTCTGTCCGTCCGTCGTACTTTTTTCCCGAGAGGGGAAGTAGAGGAAGTCCCTAGCCGACTTTACCCCTGACCCTAGCCAACTTTACCCCGTACCCTAGCCTAGTGATATAGGAAGTGAAGGGGGATCTAAGGGGCGGGATAGTTTGGGAAGGGAGGGTAAGTATGCGAAAGGAGGAAGGGTAAGGGAGGCGCGTGTTTTTGACTAATTTTTATTAAATTTGATTGAAAATTATTAAAATGTTGAAATAATTTTTTTGTATCAATGAATGTAAGTTGACTGATTTGCTTAAAAGTGATGTACGGCTTTTTTGGAAATGTCCGTACAAGCAGTTTAATAGTCAGCTGATTACTCCAAGCTGAGGTTAACTTTCCGTGGTTACATACCTGTAACCTGCTGTCTCTATTAGCGGAGTCCACCGGAGATATCTGCGATTCGCTACGGAAACTTAACCTCAGTTTGGAGTACCCACCTCGCGTTTACCCTGCTTGACCGATTACCTGTAACATTTCGTACCCTCAGTTTTTTCTGTGTAGTCTTTAATTTGATCGAAAAACAATCTGACTGAGTATTTTTTGTAATAGACGGCACGCTCCTACAAGAATTAAAGGGTTTTATAGACAATTTACATGTATTATCTAAAATGGTCGAAAACGCAAAAAAAACAAACAAATATTACACGAAGAAAAATTGTAATCGATTTAATGTCATAATGTTCACCCTTAGACAAATAGTGAGGGATTTTACTCTTCAGTAGAGGGTGAGTTCTTCACTCGAAGGAAAAGTGAAAGGAATCCAACGTCGCGTCCATTGCTCATGTGGAAAAGTTCCAAACTTTCTTCTGCCAAGAGTTCTGTTATTATTATGACTTCAATATATTTAAGTATATAAATTCTTTATTCAAAATTATTATAAAGTATGATATATTATAATACACCAGACTATCAGTTCATGAACGCGCGGTTTCTGAATTCCTAGAATTGCTGTCCCACGTAGTTTCTCAGGGGGAAGGGAGAGAGATGGTTGCGACTCAAGCCTCGGAAGGGACGCAGTGCACGAGTACTCAATCGAGTATATTGCGAAATATTATGGAAACGGTTCAGGCGGCCCTCTGACTGTTTATGTTTCGATATTCGCGATATATGAACAAGAATATTTGCAGGCAACCCCCGACACTGTTCATGAACTGGGAGTCTGGTGTAATAATAAGAACTTGTTAACCGTGAGAAGAATATTTGCGCATGCGCAGTAAGGGGCCGTCCATAAATCTCGTGACGCTGAAGGTGAGGGAGGGTTCGACGGACCGTCACAATTTGTCATGCCGGAGGGGGAGGGTTTTTCTAAACTTTACATGACAAAGTGCATCGAATGAAATTGTTTATTCGTTTTATTTTGCGTCAGTTTATCATATCGAGTACAACACAAATTTTTTTAAATTTGTTTTCTTGAAAAAATGGTTTTCATTTGAATATTATTAATAATAATAATCCACAAGTTAGTGTTCGCAGTATGAAGTTGTTTCTTTTCGCAGCTAATGCATTCTGTTCGCAACATGCAGTTGGTTCGCAGATATGCTTTTGTTTTTTTGTTACTCCAGTTTTTTAAATTTTGTTTGTTTCATTATTGAAAGGATTTAAAGTTTAGAAATACATAAGTGTAATAGGAAATAATGTTTTTTTATTTACTTAAATACTTGGAATAAAAAAGAAGCCTAATATCAAGACTGTCAATAAAAAAATTATCTTGTTGATCAGTTTTCAGCTTTTAACAATTAAAACCAATGATTAGTTAGATAATTAATTTTAACCTGAAATATTCTCAAGTACTTGAATAAACGTTTGAAATTAAATAATTTTAAAGGCTATGTCTAGTCGTCCCGAAAAATTGGGGGAGTTGAAAAAGGGTATAAAAGGGACTAGTCGTCCCGAAAAGGGATGAATAGCCAAGCTTATTAAAAATATTTGACTACTCATCCCGAATTTCGGGACGACGCACAGTGTAGCGAAAAGCACTTTTTGTGGACAAAAGTCTGTCTACAACCCAATTCTCAATGGATTTTGACGTTTGTTTTTTTTTAAATGACCGTAAGGCTTTTGGGTATATCGAATCAATGCGAGAATTTTGATTTGGCAAAACCAAAATTTTTTATTTTACAACAAGTAAGTAAGTATACCATTAAGCCATTTCCCTTTCAGGGTAGGCGTGACACTATCCGATTCGGGTAGTGTTTCTAGGTGGATAGTTTCTTGTAGTAAATAACTACTACAAGTGTGGGCTCACCACACCCACGATGTGCCAACAGCGCGCAGTATTCTCGAATGGTCACCCATCCAAGTACTAACTGCGCCCAACGCTGCTTAACTTCAGTGATCTGACGAGAACTGGGTTTTTCAGCGTGGTATGGCCGTTTAAAAAAAAATAAGTAAAATAATAACAAAATACGCAATATTTTTATCCTAACTTTTCAGATGTACCTTTTTTTGTAAGATCTGCGAATTGACCAAAGAAGAGCTTAAGTCAGTGTAATTACTATCTAGCAATAGCTTTCAGTAGGTTAGAGTAAGAAAAAAAATTGTTTATAATGTTTTAAACAAATTAATGAACAAAAGCCATTTTTTGTTATTTGCCATTATTAGTTGTTTGAAATTCATAGTTTTTATATAGAATATGAGAGAAATATATGCCTAATTATGATTATTTAAAAATATCTGCTGCTTGGCAGCATTATTTAAACAATTTTTATAAACAAGTACACAGTTTTCGTCTGTCACAATGAATAAGCTCCATTTTTTTGCAAAATCGACCACAAATGTATTGCCAATGACTCCGTGCCGTCATTTTTTTCAAATTAACAACAACTGGTAATTATTTAAACAATATTTATAAACAATATTTATAAACACATTCACATTTTTAACATTATTCCACGAATAGGGCCAATTTTTTTCGCGGAACCTACTAAAAATGTATCGTTAGTGACTCCTAGCTGTAATTTTCTTTGAATTGATAGAAAATATAAATTTTTTTAACAATTTTTATAAATAAATGCACATTTTGACCATTTTTCCAAGAATGGGCTCCATTTTCTTTGCGAAATCAACTAAAAATGTATTTCCAATGTCTCTTTGCTATGATACTTTGCCAACGGATAAGAAAAGTCAATTATTTAAACAATTTTTCTAAACAAATGTACATTTTGGTCACTTTTGCAGACATAGGCTTATTTTTTTCGTGGAATAAGCTAGGAATGTCTTACCAATGACTCTTTGTTGCCTTGTTTGTTCAACTAACAAGAACTGTTCTTAATTTAAACAATATTTATGTACAAATGCACAGTTTGACCATTTTTTCATAAAAATTATTTATTTTCTTTTCGGAATCAACAATAAATGTCTTGCCAATTATTCCTTCTTGTCACATTTTTCTAATTAGGAAAAAGTGTTAATTGTTTAAACAATATTTTTAAACAAATTCAGTTTGACCATTTTTCAATGATAAATTTGTTTTGCGAAGTGAGCTAACAAACCCAAGGTCATTACGTGTATTAATCAAAGGTGTGATGGGTTTTTAGTTATAGTGTTATCAAATTATGTTTTTTATTGGGAATCGTATCTTGAGAACAACCGAAGATGCTAATAATTTATTCCATAAATATCATGAGGGTTCCTGAAAAGTTGAACTGCTTTTGGTCCTAATGTTTTATTACCGTACATAATGAACAGTCGTTAAGCCTCCTCACCATCGTCAAGGTAGCAGTTCTTGAATAAAGTTTTTTTTTGCTTTTTTAATTAACTTCTAAATTTTTTCTCTTTTATTTTTTTTTTTATTTTTTTTTAAGGAACTTATTTAAGGAAAGTTAAATTTTTACCAATAACGCTTCAGCATCATCCGACAGGGCTTTCCTTTTTCTCTTATCTTTGACCCTTGAAGAGCTAATCGTAGGATCTGAATATATCAGGAGGTAATGGATGATATCATTATTTGTCGGTACTCGATTCGACATTCTGCTATTTTCGCGCCTAGCCTTGCGAAAAAAACATTAGGAGCAAAAGCAGTTCAACTTTTCAGGAACCCTCATGATATTTATGGAATAAATTATTAGCATCTTCGGTAGTTGTCAAGATACGATTCCCAATAAAAAACATAATTTGATAAGACTATAACTGAAAACCCATCACACCTTTGATTAATACACGTAATGACCTTGGGTTTTTTAGCTCACTTCGCAAAAAAAATTTATCATTGAAAAATGGTCAAACTGTGCATTTTGTTATAAATATTGTTTAAACAATCAACACCTTTTCCTAATTAGAAAAATGTGACAAGAAGGAATAATTGGCAAGACATTTATTGTTGATTCCGCAAAGAAAATTAATACTTTTTATGAAAAAATGGTCCAACTTTGCATTTCTACATAATTATTGTTTAAATTATGAATAGTTCTTGTTAATTGAACAATACTTCTTTCAAAACAGAAGTATTAACCAGAAGTACCACGCGAGTCAGAGCATTACAAACATTATTATTTGCAGGAATTTTGAAGATAATTTATGGATATTATATTTTTAAACATTTTAATAAATAAAAAATTGTAAATAGTGGAGGCATTGAGAATAAAACACGCAACCTTCCGGCTACCAGGACGAAGCGCTTACCGGTCGATGGGAATTGTTTTTCGCCAAACTGCAAATGGCCTGTGGAGAGTATTGAACAATCGATTTTCTCTAAAAACGCGAAAAAGCGATTGGAAAATTAATTCATTAAAAAAATTATGAACCGAAACTAAAATTTACAATTGACGGTCTTCCCTAAATAGCTAACAATTTATATTCAAGAATTAGATTTGATTAATGTTAGTTAGAAAATAGGGAAATAAATCCTTTCACTCCGTTTCATAGTCAACATTTTATTTAACTTTACCTAGATCGAAATCAAATTTTGAATGTAAAATGTAAGTACAAAATATAATTATACAATATAATATGAAGGAATCTTTTCTTATTTATCTCAACTAAAAAATACCAGAAAGATAATTAGCAACTACATATTTTCGAAAAAAAGCATAATTCAAAAAAATTTTAAGTTCTAATATAATTTTACTTCCTTAATCTGCTTTTTTCAAACTAATGACGATAATTACATTTTTCTATTTAACTCTGATATAGGGGATTTCTCGTTGTTTCTAAATCATCAAGAAAAAATATGAAAAAGTTGAATATGAAAAAATGGGGACCGTTTTTCTGAAAATAAAATTTTTTGCCCAAAAAATATACTACACTGTAAAAAAAATGCTGTGCTATTTTACATCGTGCTACACTGTTAGAAATTTCCTGAAATTTCAGTCAGTTTTCAATGAATTATGTCACTGAAATTTCATAAATTTGACTTTGAAAATTAATTTGAGACCATATTCATTCATTTTCAGTGACACGAAACTTAATTTTAAAGCAAAAGTTATTGAAATTTCATAAAATTGACTCTGAAACTTGTTTCAATTGCTTGTACATAAAATATTATTGGTGGCTGAATAAATTTCACTGTGGTTTACGTAAATTTTATAAACATGTACAAAATTCACTATTTACGGAAAAAAGTAGATAGTTAGATTCACTTTTATGTATTGTTAATTTGAAGTTTACTTGTTCGGATTGTACAAGAAACAATTCAAATAGTTTTTGATACTGAATGAGATAGTGATCTCAAAATATACAAAACCTAAAGTCAGCATTACTACTTCAAATTGTAAAAAGAAAGATTACTAGAACAAGCTTCAATAACTATTTGAAATAGTACAGTTGAACATCTAATTTTTATGAATAACTTATTTTCATAGTAAGCAAAGAATTGTGAGTTTGACTTTTGCAAGTGATTTCGATCTCCTTTTTCACATTGCAATAAGCACTGCGCGAGATTGTTAGCCTTAATATTTGAAATTGTAAGTAAGTTCAGTGGCACAACTAGAAACGTGTGAGCTCCCTCCGCAAAATTTTTTGGGCGGTCCGTTTGAAATTAAAAATGAAGGACGACTTATAACTTTCTCATCAGTAAAACAACAGCTTTTCGCTTCTCAATCTATAAGACAGACGCCCACTGACATTTTACAGAATGAAATAAATTGTCCGAAACTATTTTATAATGTTTTCTCTTTTATCATAATATTGTTTTTTTGTTTTGTACAAAATTGTCAGAATTTAAAAATATTCTGAAGAATTATATATATAAAAAAAATACTTTTTTTACATTATTTCTACTATGGAATTTTTGCTCATGATATTTTTAATTTCGTATAACACTAAAAAATGATTAGGATCGTACTTGATTAAGCCACCTAGGTTCAAATATTATGTTATTTTGAAGATTTTTTTAAAGTAGAATCATGCATTGTTTTCGAATATCATTTTTTGAAACAATAATTTAATAATAAACCTTTTCACATTGATATTTGTAGAAATAACTACAATTTCATGAAAGAAAAAAAATATATTTTCTCATTTTTTTCAGATTTTCAACAATAATAAAATCGACCATACTACTGTGATATTGCGATCTTTAATATTAATTTCTCGGAACCGACTATATATTTTTTCAAACAGCTTTCATTCTACTATCTCATGAGAAAAATTTTATTTTTGCAAAAAATTTAAATTTGAATCACTATTCAACGTTTGTCTCATCTTAAAATAGTGATTTCGATTTTGCATTTGATATATTATTACGATGTTTAAACTATTTTTTATTTATATATCAGTTATGTAAATGAATGATAATAAAATAAAATTAAAAATTCCAAAAATTTCATTCGAAATTTTTTTTTTCAAGTCTTAATTTTCAATAATACAAAATATGTACTTTTAAAAAATTGTAATTTAATTCGTTCTATTATTATTATTATTATACCATTAAGCCATTTCCCTTTCGGGGTAGGCGTGACTTGCTCGGTTGGAGAATAGTAGTGTGCATATGGGTATAAAGGTATAAGGTAGGTAGGAATATAGGTATGAGGTGGATAGGTATATAAGTGTTAGGTATATATATTTTAGATTGATCTGGAATTCTCGTGTTATTTATTTAAATGACACGTTTACTCCGCAACACTGCTCCGACCCAGGTTGCTGATCAATCTCTCTAGCGATCACCCCAAGTGAAGAGCCTCACAAAATTGTTATGTATGGTTCTCCACTTGGGCCCATTAGTATCCAAGATCTTTGTTTCAGGCGTCATTCATTCTACTGTCACTCTGTTTACAAACTATTTGTCGCCACACTTTTCTGTCCTGGCATACTACTCTAGCTTCCTTCACGTCCATGCATTTTTTCATGCAAGCTCTTGTGTTCCTATGGCTTCTTATGTCTCTACGGATTAATGTCTCATTTACAGATTCTAACCATTCTTTCGGCGGTCTACCTCTGGGCATTCTGCCATTTACTTTACCTTTATACACTTGTTTGGTCAGTCGTTCATCTTTCATTCTTTCAAGATGTCCGAACCATCTTAACTGATTTCTTTCCCATGTGTCAACTATTGTCTCTTTTGCACCACATTCTTTGAGGATTGTCTCGTTTCGGACTTTGTCCATTAGTGTTTTCCCGCATATTATGCGCAGAGGTTTCATGCCGATCGCGTTAATTTTACTCCTGTCCTTTTCTTGACAGGTCCATGTCTCGCTACCGTATAGTACGGTCGGTACGAATATAGAATTGTGTATGGCCATTTTAGCTTTTTTTGATATGTTTTTATTTGTTAGGATGGACCCTGCTCTACCGATAACCTGTTTACCCTTATTTATGCGCCTATCTAACTCCCCATCTATTTTTCCATCGCTAGTGAATAGACTACCTAGATATACGTACTTGTCAACTTGTTCTAATCTCTCATCATTTAGGACAATGTTGCACATTGTTTTCTCACTCTTTCCCTCAAACACCATGATTTTTGTTTTATTTACGTTAATTTTGAGTCCCATGTCCTTCATGCTTGTATGAAGTTTATTCAACATTCTTTGCAAGTCCTCGACTGATTCTGCCATAACAATCTTGTCATCTGCGAAAGCTAACCCACGTACCTTACCTGTTTGGAGATCTACACCTTCTTCGTCGAAGAGTGCAGTTCTTAGACACTTATCCATGAATATGATAAATAGCCACGAGGACATAACGCATCCTTGTTTCACGCCTTGCGTAATATCGAACCAGTCACTCAGTTTCCCGTTTACCCTTACGCTCGCTTTACTACCTGTATATATTGTTTTTATTGCTTGCAGGAGCCCTCCATTTACTCCGTATTCTTTAAGAACTTCCCAAAGTTTACTTCTATTTACCGTGTCAAATGCTTTTTCTAGGTCAATAAATGCACAGAAAACTTTCTTTCCTACTCTCAAGCTTTTTTCTGTGATCTGTCTTAGGCTAAATATCTGATCTGTACATGATCTTCCTGGCATAAATCCACTTTGGACTTCCCATATGTTTTCTTCTGTGATTTCCATTACCCTACGAATAAGTATTTTTGAGTATATTTTACTTACGGTACTTAGTAGGCTGATACCTCTGTAATTACTGCAGTTGTTTTTATCTCCCTTTCTTTTGTATATTGGTACGATAATCGCTTTTTTCCAATCGTCTGGGACTTTCCCCGTCTCGATACATAAATTTATTAAATTCGCACAACCTGTGAGGTATGTACTCGCCACCGTATTTGAGCATTTCAGCACTAATACTGTCTATGCCAGCAGCCTTACCGCTTTTCAAGTTCTTAATTATGTCTCGGACCTCAGTGACACAGACTTTTTCAATTGGGTTTTCTAATGCATTATGTTCTATGTCGTAGTTTTGTTGTCCTATATCTTCACCTCCTAATAGTTCTTTAAAAGAGTCTTTTAAAGCGTCTACTATCCCGTCTATATCATATAGCATTTCACCTTTGCTGTTTCTCATGCTAGCAAACTCTGTACTTTTACTTTCCTTCAACTGTTTATATAGTAGTTTCATTATTCCTCCAAAGCCGTTTTGTATTTTGTTCTCTTCTTCTGTTCTGATTTTTTCTTTACTCTCCTTGACTAGTCGTTTCATTTTCCTCTTTTTGTCTTTGTAATCATTTTTGAGTCTATTTCTCTCCTCATCGCTAAGACCTGTCATGTTTAATGTTCTCTTGTGCGCTTTTTTCTTTTCTCGCTGGGCTGCTTGAATTTCATCATTCCACCATGCATCACCAGACTTTCTTCCTACCACTGCCGTACCACACACTTCAATTGCAGTTTTAACAATGATATCTCGTAATAAAGCCCACGCGCCCTCTATATCTTTATTGCTCGTAAGCGCTTCCCAAGTTGTCCTATCTATGCGTTCGCTTAACTTATTTTGAAACTCTATTCGCACTTCCGGTTTCTGTAAATTTTCAATCTTTATTCGAGTTTGTTTCGTTTTTTCTGTTCTCTTTCTTTTCCATCCCCGGCCTAAGTTTATTTTAGAGATTAAAAGATAATGATCAGTATTGCATTCGGAACCCCTCATGACTCTTGTATCTTTGACTAATTCTCTTAGTCTTTCATCCGCAATAACGAAATCAATTACACTGCAGTTATTTCCTTTACACCAAGTGTACGTGTGGATCATTTTATGTCGAAACCAAGTATTGGTAATAAATAGGCCCTTTTCTAGGCATAAGCTAACTAATTTTTCCCCGTTATAATTTTTTCTTGGATCCCCAAATTTACCTAGTACCCTTTCTGTATCTGTATCCTGACGTTGAACGCCGACCCATCCGTTCATATCTCCTAGCAGAATTATTCTTTCACCTGGATCGCAAGTACTTATTGTGTCATTTAAAGTGTCCCAGAAAGCGTCTTTGACTTCTCGCGGCTCACTGTCAACTGGGGCGTAGCACGCTATGATAAATAACCTTCTGATTCCTACCTTCATTCTAGCCCACAACAATCTGGGAGATACAAAATCATGATCTTTGAGATGCTGTCTTGCTTTTTTATTCATAATTAAACCGATCCCTTGACTACGATTTGATTCACTACCTACTCCTGACCATATTTCAAAACCGCCTTTCAACACCCCATTTTCTATGTTTCTACTTTCGCAACCCTTTTTCTTCGTCTCAGGTACACATAAAATATCTAGTTTCCTTGCATGCATAGTTTCTCGTAGTTCTCTTATTTTAAGGTCATTCACTCCTCTAGCATTCCATACACCCAGTCTCCATTCATCGCCTGAAATTCGACCTTTACGTTTACCGTGTGTATGCATTTTGTCGATCCAAGTTTCAGTCCATTCCGAGGCTACTTTATTGTTTGTATTATTCATGTTTAGATTGTACACCCAACTAACACCTTTATGCGCGAAATTTGTTTTGCGAGCCGAAATCATGTCCAAGTTAAGTGATTATTCGTCGTACGGTGGATAGTCTATCTGTAACGTCAGTCCCACCAATACTTCTGTTACTGCGTGGGGGGGGGGGGGGG
>CAKNYM010037410.1:0-20238 GCA_932195095.1 Andricus curvator | reverse complement strand
ATGAAAAAAGCAAAAAAAAAATTATTTACAAACAAAACTTTTTTCATGATCATTAAAATTTAGAACCAGAGCCGCCTTTCTTAGCGCTTCTTATTTAATATCCCAAATTTTCAACTCGATATCGCGTTTCGTGTGAACGTAAGTTGATTTTGAAAAAAAGTGTCGGTAAGGTAGGAATCCGGTCACGTGACCCACTCGTAACATGGCCTTAATTTTATGATATAAAAATAATTTTTTAATTTATTATAATTTTAATAGGAGAAAAGAAACTTCTGTTCTAAAAACAGGTTCTAAGCATTACAGTACACTGTACGCAGTACGACAGGCATTACCCTGCTTGTAAGTATACATTATTTCGTGTGTTGATTTATTCATAAATGTTTCAATGGAGTCGTGTGAGCGATCTGTATGCATATATATAATATTGGGCATTTCCCAGGTTGATAGTGACTATACTTTAGGATTATGGCACTTCTTCTTGAATAATGTGAAATTTTACGTCTGTCTCGCCCATGTCTCATCAGTACCATAAATTATGACCTAATTTTATGGCTCATGGGATAATCGGTCATTCGTCGAAGATATTTCTGCTTTTGGTATTATTATTTGTGTTTCTCATCCCTTACGAACTGACCAGTCTGGCATTTGCTCGAACATACAATGTAGATCTTATCCTAATATGTAATTGTGTTAAGGGATTTTACCTGATAGAAAATTAATTGTTTTCGATAAATTTCGATTATTCAAATACATGAGAAAGAATTTTTTTTCTTTACACAAACATGCAAAAACCTGGTTTGGCTTCTCTCAACGGACATCGAAAATGGCCGACTCCGCATTGTGCGTGAAAGCGATGAGCAAAATCCCCAAAATCGGTGAGCCAAATGTTTCACCGGTAAGTAAAATGCTCTCCATGGTTACCAAAACATTTTGCCCACCACTATTACTACTAGTACTGTCCAGCGTCGTAGAAGATTACTATACGTTAACATCGTGTTGAGTCCAGTGGGGTTATATTAGTAGCGGGACTCCGGGGCCAAGTCGAAAATCGAATAGACCTCTTTTTCTAACGTATGGAGATAAAAAATTGCTCCATTCGATTTTCGACTTTGAAACGGCCGCGGAGACCGCTTAAGGCCCTGCAAGCCTTCATGCATTTGCTTGTTACCAAGTTTTAGTGGATTTAAATATGAAGTATCAGCACATGTCCGCTGATGGGGGTGCCATATTTTTATTCGACACAGGCAAGGGTGCTTATATACCATTCCGGCTGTGGGCAAGTTTAGTTTTTGTTCAATAATAGTGAGATGGATAGACGGCAAAAAATGCACAAAAAGTGCTCTTCATCTTTCTCACTGTTATGGGACAAAAATCAAACTTGCCCGCAGCCGGAAAGGTATATAAGCACCTTTACTTGTGGCGGAGGATGGACCATGTGATAGGATCACGAGTTGGAAACTCTTATCCTATTATCCTTCCTATCTTTTTTCTTCACCCTCAATGATAATGAGAGTTGAGACAATAGGCTTTTGAATCAGAACTTATTACTCTGATAAATGAGAACAATTGCTCGAAGAAAATCTTTCTTTTATGATTGAAATGAATATAGAATTCTGACTTAAATCAATAATGAAACAATATTATTGATAATATAAAATTTTAAGAGAGCAATTAGTTGTCAGAAAGTAGGAAATAAGATATATTTTAGGCAGAGAATTTTTATAGAAAAAGACTACATATAATCTGGTCCAGTAAAACACAAAACTCGTAATTTAAAAATAAATTACAGATATTTATTTTGTTTCAAGACCTTTTCTTATCTGCGGGTAAGTAATAGAGCACCTCGAAACAGTTTAAAACAAAAATTCTCACAATAAATGACGAATTACGTTCCCCAAAAATGTATTAGGTGAATCTTTATTCCTTACTACAGAAGAAAACGGGTGAGGCTAATGATGATTAAAATCTACAGTAAAGTTGATTTGTCTCTAGAGTCTAGAATTTAGTCGAAAGAGATCGACAGCTAAAAGGAAAACTAACCTTAGAAAAATATTTAGAAAACAGGTGCATTAAAAGGAAATATACCTGTTTCTTGAGGACCTAATAGTGTAAAATCAAGGGCTTACTTTATTTAAGTAACCTTTAAGAGAGCAAAGAAATGATGAAATTAGGAAAAATATATATTATATATATCACATACTGAGAGCATAAATTCTTACAGACGGACGTAGAATACAGAATCAAATTAAGGTAAATTGTTTAGTTCAAATAAGCCAGAATAAAAATTTCAGCAATTTTGATTGAAAGATATTTTGATCTTGAATAGGGAATCTTGAATGACAAATCAAAGAAAAAGAAATTATATACCTGGAAATATCGATAAAACGAAATAAAAAAGAAGGGGGGATTATAATATGAGAAGTAAGTTAGAAATATATATATATATATATATATATATATAATTAAAAAAAAAGTTAAACAACCACCGCAGGGTCCCACTAAGAGCAACTGCCATCTAAAAAATGTCAATAGCCCCCCGTAGATCCGCGGTAAGTCACACTTATGGCCACGTCTCACAACTGTGAGATGGGTGGTCACAGGGCACGACGAAATCACAACGACAGGCCGGCGAAACCCTCGTGTGTCTTGAGGACACGTAGAGACCCAAGGATGACAGCTTTCTGCATCCATCTCGCAAGTGCCTTGGCATATTTTTGGCACGCGGGTATGGCTTCAAGGTTACGAACCAGTAATAGTTTCGCACCTCCGAGAGCACCTATCAGAATATAGTTCGTTTCTCGAAGTCTTGGAGAACAATGTCAGGCCTCGAGTGCGTAACGGAGACTGCTGCCCAAAAATCGTAGTTCCAGAAAATTTGGCACTTCTCGTTTCGGACAATCGACTCTATCTCCCTTGGAGCGTTCGGCAGGGCAGGGTCGCGGCCAACACCGTAAGAGCGACAAAGATGGTAAGAAACTCTTAGGGCCGCATTATGTCTGTAGATATACGTCGTTCCCGCGTGGGTCGGACACCCTGATAGTATGTGTTCTAGGTACTCAGCGTGTGCATGACATGCTCTGCACCTATCACTGGGAACTTCTTGACATAAAATGCGCTCACGGCATGCTAAGGTGGAAATGACACCGTCCTGGCATGCGAAAATAAAACCCTCTGTACCTGAATTAAGCCCTGATGATTCGAGGAAAGCAAAAGTTTGCTCCTTCGACAAGGACTGTTTTTCTACATTTCTGGGAAAGTTTCCGTGCATTTTCTTGTCGAGTAGCTCTTGGTGAAAATTTTCAACCTCTGCTTTCTTCACTTTGGTTTTTAGAAGTGAAGCATCTGGATGAAGTAATGCACTCTCCTCACTTCTGATGTTAAAATTCAGGCCAAGGGTCTCGGCCGCTTGCTTCGCGGCTTTGTAAAGGAACGCTCCTTCGCCAATCAGTATATATATATATATATATATATATATATGAACGAGCGATGTCCTAAGACAGATTAATAAATATGGGATTTTATAGAAAGGGCAATTTTAGAAAAAATTTAAATAGATAGATTTAAGGTTTAACAACCTTGATAAATATTTAGGGAAAACATTATGAATTAGGGGGTAAAAATTGCAAGTATACACGAAAAAAAAATAAAGTAAGAAATGCAAGAAGCATTTCGAACATAAATAATTCTAACATGACAGAAACAGTATCTAGGTCATAGGATACTCACAAGTAGAAATCGTTTGAATAGTAAAGAAAATCTCATAAAAAATTGGAGCAAATATTTTCCTATCCGAATATTGAAATTAATAATATGGCACAAATATTGAGAATATTAGACTTGCAGGTTGAAGTAAATCTTCTCTCCATCTCTTTTCTCTTACTCCATGGACTTAGTTGAAAACCTGAAATAAAACCACGAAGGAATAATAAGGTGAATGAACCGTCATGGATAACTTTTTCGAATCTGATAGGAGCAACGGCACCGTAAGTGCCAGGTCTATAAGTAGTAATCACTCTTCACTTAGTGCGCAAGCGCCACGTGTCCTCGTCTCACGCACAGTAAAAGTGCGAGTGAGACAGCTTTTGAAAATAAAGTATGTTTATCAGGTTATGCGAGTTTGTTTTCTTTTGCTACCAGCAAAAGTTTCTCGAGCTGTTAAGTAAAATGAGTGTGTGACAGGTGTAAACTATAATAATTATTACTTTTGGTTAAGTGAATACATAATTAAGTCAAGTGTGTTTTATAAGATTGCGGTAATCAAAGAAGTTCGTTATGAAAGTGGTAAGTATAGATTGCAATTCCAATTGCAAGACTTCATGTCAATCTTATGTCATTCACTTAAGTAAAAGTATTAATTATAGTATACAACACGCACACTCATTCTACTTGACAGCTCGATTAACTTTTGCCGGTAGCAAAATAGAACAAACTCGCATAACCTTATAAACATAGTTTATTCTCAAAAGCTGCCTCACTCGCACTTTTGTGTGCGTGAGAAGTGGACACGTGGCACTTGCGCACTAAATGAAGAGTGATTACTACTTACAGGTCTGGCACTTACGGTGCCGTTGCTCCTACCAAATCGCATGTACTGAGATCGGTCTCCTTATTATTCCTTCGTGAATAAAACGATAATAATTTTAAACAAAACAATTGTTCCTAGAAAACTTAAAATTAGTATAAAATTTTTATTATAAATTAAATAACTCATCTGATTATGAAAATCGAAGTAAAGTTGACTTCGTCCTGTCACCAGAGAAAACCTAAATAAGAAAATTTAGGAAAATTAGATTTTTAGAGCATAAATATATATAATATAAAAATAAGTAGAATGAAATTGAACCTCAATTTTATCTGTTTTATATCTTCATGTAAAACTGACTTAGGCGGTAAGGGGATGTAGAATGAAAATAGGAGCACGTGCATTAGATTTATTATCTTATCCTTCGAATCTTGAATCGATTATCAATAAAGAAGATAATGACGATTTCAGAGATTTTCGCACTAAATTGAGGATTTTGTTTACGGAATTAATCAAACTTGAGATCAAACTAATTCAAATTGGTTTTAATTCATTCTCTGGGTAGTTAAATTTCAATTGGGTCTGTTTTGTGACCGGTTTGTCAATGGATCTGGTTTCATCTCAAAAAAACTTAGATTATATTTAAATCTGTTACCAAATTTGCCGGATTTTATTTACTGATTTGCGATTGATTATCCAATTTAATTAATCTTGTTTCAAATTGATTTAAATGTATTTTTGAACGTAGTTATTTTAAAAGGAATCTGACTCTCAGGCACGTGTGTCCTTGCGTGATCGGATGGATGAGCCAGACAAAGTTTTAATTTTGCTTCTCGCTAGATTGTGTTGCGAGGCGCAGATGGCGCATGAAAAGATGTTCAGACAAGTGACGTGATCGGTACAATGTTCACATTCAACTTTAAAGATAGTATATTTCAGGTTCAAGCATTTTTTATCTGGAAGAATTTTTTCAACCTAAAATTTCAAGTAAATTATTTTTAGTAGCTGCTTTTGTTTTTACTTACAGTTTTTCAGCTCTTTGGCGAGCTAGCGTACTAGGTTGTAAGTCGGTGAGTTTATTACGCTGACGATCGGTCTGAGTGGAGTGTTCTTTTTGTGGATTTTTGGGATTCCGTAAAGTTTTGGAGAGATGAGATTAGTAGTTATCAATTCAAATATTTTTTTCGCTGTCAAGTTTTGAGTCTTTTAGAAGGGTTTTTGTTTCGCTGACTATTGTTTTTGTGGGGTCTTTTTAAAGTTTTCTATATGTATCGTCTGTTAGAAGGTCCATGATTTTGTTGTTATAGTCTTCTTTATTCAGTATTACTGTTGTGTTGCCTTTGTCTGCCGGTAATATTATGATTCAAGTCTTCTGGGAGCAAGTATATGGAGATACTTATCAGCTAAATGAAGACGTTTCAGATATATCAATCTTTCGTAACTTTTGCCAAAGGCAAAGGTTACAAGGTCCACAGGAAGAGTGGCCACTAATTACTGCTGAAGAAGTGAAGAAAGTTATCACTAGAACTAAGAACTTTTCAGCACCAGGGCCAGATAAAATCAACCACTTTTGTTGTAAGAAGTTTACTTCTACGCACCAACATCTAGCTCGTATATATACTACTTTCTTAAATGGAAAACAACCCGTCCCGCAGTGGCTAGTGGAAGGACGCACGGTATTGATCCCTAAGACCGGAGATTTGTCAAGTGCAAAGAACTACAGGTCCATAGCTTGTTTAAACACCAGCTACAAACTATTCACTGGCACTCTCAAAAAGAGGATATTAACATCTATCGATCAGGTATGGAGTGCAATAGTTGAAAAACGTGGATGCAAGAGAGGGCTTGCAGGTTGCAGGGAAAACCTGTTAATAGACAGGTGTATTACCCAGTACTCGATCAGGTATCGGCGCAATCTGCCCATGGCTTGCATTGACTACCGTAAGGCATTCGATAACACGAACCATGAGCTACTTATTAAGGTCCTTGAGTGCTTGGAGGTGTATCCAAAAATAGTGAGATGCATAAAAGAGCTTATACTCTTGTGGCGGACAAGATGTGTCATAACATCTGACAAAACACAAGTGACTACAAGCTACATCACATATAAGAGGGGGGTCTTCCAAGGAGACTCTCTAAGTCCGATACTTTTCTACATCTCCCTCTTGCCTCTATCTATTGTGCTCCGAGGCAAAAGCTCTGGATACCTATGCGGCCCGCCGAACAGAAGAGAATATAAGATCAACCACCTTCTATACATGAACGACCTTAAACTCTTTGCTTCCTCGAAAGAGGACCTTAACATCCTTATGGAGGCGGTAAATAGGTACTCTAAAGCGATTTGCATTGGAGAAACATATACATATCTTGGAATACCCCAAGCGGAAACCCAAAATGTGCGTGTGTTAAAAACGGACCTTGGAAAAAGGTATCGCCAAATTCTCAGAAAGATTTGAGCTTCCGAATTATCTGGAAAGAATAAGATCCAGGCGACCAATATGCTGGCCGTTCCTATACTGCTCTACACGTTTGGTGCAGTAAAATGGAACGTCGATGAGTGGAAGCAACTTGACCGAAGCACACGCAAGATGATGACAATCAATCGAAGTCATCATCCTAGATCTTCCGTACCTCGAAAATACCTCCCTCGAGATAAAGGGGGTAGAGGCTTGCTAAGCTTAGAGTGTCTTCATCGAAGAACAGTTCTGGCTACAGCCTGCTCAGTTCTAAATAGCACAGATTCTCTTATGTGACTCGTACATCAACATGAACTCGTTAATACTGCGGCGTTTCTATACTGTGCCGCAGATAGGGCCGCAGAGGAGCTTGGCCCCCCATTTATTCCAGTGATACTACACATGGCCTAGCATCACTAGCACCTTTGGTGCTCAAAAGTCGTGTACAGGAAGCAGAACATACGCTTCTACTAAGAGAACATGCTGACCAGCCCCTGCATGGTAAATTCTACGGCATCATACGTAGAGAAGAGCTCTCGATGGGTCTGTCCAACATGTTTCTCAAGTCTGCTGGATTGAGATTGGAGACTGAGGGATTTCTTTTTGCCTGTCAAGACGGCGTTATAGACACCTTAGTTTACCGCGAGCGCATAATGAATGTACCTGTAGGCGATACCAACTGACGAGCGTGCAAGCAAGAGCCAGAAACACTTGGACATGTTCTCAGTGGATGCTCAAAATATGCACGCTACGGGTACATAGAGAGACACAATGCAGCTCTAAAAGTGTTATATTACCATCTTAGACACTTCCATGGTGTTGATCTATTGCTCGTCTTGCCATACGCCCAGGGGGAACTCGAGTCCGTTGTGGAGAATGATCAGTATAATATCTACTGGAATTTCTCATTTCCACCACTCAACGTATCAGTGCTACGAAGCCTGATATTGTCCTCCAAGATCTGAAGAACAAGATCATTTACGTGATTGAATTCTCGGCACCAACCGATGGTAATATCACGGCAAAGGAGGAAGAAAAACGGGCGAAATATCAAGTACTTCTTTTCGAACTGAGCAGGCTGTACCAAGGCTACAAAGTACACTTTTAGTCCTCATAATCGGCTGTCTAGGAGGTCTGAAAGCTTCATTTACTAGCAAACTCAACAAGATTCCGGCTTGCCAGCGTCAGGCTCATTCCATCTCGAACCGGATGCAAAAGGCTGCTCTTCTGGGACCACTTCATCTGGTCCGTTAACACTGTTTCTCATAACATTCTACAAAGATTGGTAGCTCGAAAAAAGCATCCAGAGGTGAAACCTTCATCTCCAACTATCCCGTCTGCCCCGTAAGGTAATCCGCGGCTAAAGACAGAAGGATCAGAAGCGGATGACGTACACGTTCCAGTTGCGTCGGGATTGGTTGCTTTAAGGAACCATGATCGTAGCTTCCGGAGCCTACAACTTCTCATCACTACGTTATACCTTCCCCTAAGAAGGTGTCCCAGACTCAAGTGACCGGACTTATATGGCTGTATAAACATTAAAATAATAAATCGAAAATTCCTTTTCCAAAAATCAGTTGAAGTTTTAGTTTTCGAGTTATTAAATATTTAAGCTGAACCAATCAGAAGCGCGGTATAAACAGTCGTTCGTACTTGAGTTCAACGTAGTTTAGTGACTGCTGTTCTCCCCTCGATAACCCCACCTCAGCGCTAGCTTCAATAACACTGCGTTGTAATCACGCTCATGTAGGCACAACTGTTTATACCGCGCTCCTGATTGGTCCAGCTTAAATATTTAATAACTCAAAAACTAAAACTTCAACTGATTTTTGAAAAAGGAATTTTCGATTTATTTTTTTAATTTTTATACACCTATATAATTCCGGACACTTGTGTCTGGGACACCCTGTACAAGCAAACATTTATTACATGCATTAAATGTAGTTATGAGGTTCTTGAAAGAGAACACCTTGATTACGTACAGTTGATACCTAACAAGTAGCGTGTCGGATATTCGAAAGTCCAGTGCCCAAATAGCGGGACCATGAATAATTAATTAAATATCTTGCTGTGGTTCGTCTTCGAGATAAAAAGTGGCAGGCAAAAAGGCGAGCTTTAACTTATCTAGGCAAACTATCTTTATCTTATTTGGTTTTATTCTGATCGAAGCAATTGATTCACCCGCTATTCGAAAATTCTGTGGGTTCGCTTTTAGGTCGTAATACCGCTTTGACCTTTTCTTTGCAGCGAGTAGATTTTCTATTGCGGTCGCTTGTACGTCACCAATTCTGTGGAAAAGTTATTTTATGGAGAGTCTCGTCTCTCTTCCCAACGCGAGGGCATATGGAGTGAAGGCGGTAGATTCGTGAACTGGATATCCAATTTTTTTAGTAGCAGAGATCTTTAAATACTCGATTAAAGTTGTGTGACTTCCTTCGAGGGAGCCGAAATGATTTTTGGTGAAAGGCCGTAGACGTAATCTGGTCGACGTAGAAGATTTTTCAAAATATTCTCATAATATTCGAAGTGAACTTACTGCCCTGTTCCGAGTATATTACACGGGGGTAATCGCATCGAAAAATAAATCCCTCGGCGGGAGCGTAAGCAACAGTGATGAAATTTATCAAGGGAAGGGGAATAGGTTTTTAATTTTTGATTCGAACCAATATATTTTCCTGGTATTTCCGACACAACTTTACGAAGTTTTCCACGTCTGCCTTCAAATACTCCAAAAGAAATTCTCGCGAATGGGCCAATAGGTTTTTTAAACCCCTCGAAGGAAATAGAATTTCACCGGAACAAACACATTCGTAACCCAGAACCCGCGAAATGTTGCCGTATCAATAGCTCTATCAACACCCATGAATTTTCATCTAAGTCATTCCCGTTTCTCGTAAACATTATTGCGGATACCCTTAATACTTTCGTGGCTTGTTTTAGGCGTAAAATTTCTCTGGATATAATATTTAAAAAGGGTTTATCATCTACTTTATTTTTGATAGTGGCGAATGATATCGGCAATTCTTGACTGATAATTGTTTGGCTCAGTAACTCATTCGAATCTGATGCCCTTTTTGAAGAGCTGGTTGAGTTGTTTCGCGATTTCTTGAGAAGTCTGGAATAAATCGACGATAATATCATATAAAATCTAGAAATTGATTGACGTTTTTCTGACATTTCGGAATCAAAACATTTTTTACGCATCAATTTTCTTAGGGTCCGCTTTCACTCCAGACTGAATGATCACGTGACCCAAGTAAGTGATTTCCCTTTTAAAATACTGACACTTTTCCAATTGCAAGGTCAATTCCGTCGATTTTAGTCGTCCTAACAGGGCTCTCAATTTTCTAGAATGTTTTTTTTCCAGTGGTCTACCATGAACGACAATGTCGTCTATGCTGACGAAAGGCTTTATTCCCAGGAGCCCGGTTATAACTCTGTCCATCAACCTCTGAAAGGTGGCTGGAACATTTATTAATCCAAACAGCATTCGTGTAAATTCTAAACGCCTGTAGAGAGTAGAAAATGCTGTTTTTGCCTTGAAATTCTGTGACCACCCTCGACCTTTTGTTTCCCTGAGCAGCTGGTTTATTTGGCATAATCCATATCATATTGTAGAAGTTCATTAACCTGTTTTTGCACCTTCTGTTTAATCATCTGAGGAATGCAATTTTATTTGTGGTTAACAGGGTATTTATTTATTGTAATAAGTTCATAAGGTACAGTCAGAGCCGGATTAACCCTGTCCAGACCCCTAGGCAACAACCCTGTCCGGGCCCCTAGGCAATGCAATCACGTCCCTCCAGGTTGATGAAGGGATGTGAGTAACTTCCAGATGATCGACTCCAGGAATGCTGTACGGAAAAAGAGGTATTTTTCCTATTTTACCGTAGGAGGAATACCTATATTAGCATATGGATTTTGACTATGTCAACATAGGAATTTTTCCTATCTAATTCGAAAAAAATCGTTTGGAAACTACATATTTCACATTTTTGTCGGATTTAGACTATAGGCAGGTGAAATGAGCAAACAAACCACACAATAAATGTAGAATTCATTTATTAAGAATCATTCTTAATTATAATTTGATATTTTTCGAATGGTAAATGCTCACAATTTTTTGAAATTACAAAACGAAAATATTCTTCTGGTTTTCTGTTTCGAAATATTTGTTACTAAGAAAATTCGAAGTGTATTAAGAAAAATGTTAAGTTGCCATGGAAAACAAAATTTTTTAATTGCAATTAATGAAGATTAATCATGATTATTGATCATTAATCGTCACTGATAATCATCGATTGTTTTTGGAATTTATGTACATGAGAATAATTCCTATGTTAACAAAGGATTTAACCTCATGTTGTCATAGGGATAATGCCTATGTTAACATTGGGATTTTCCCTATATGCCATAGGAATAATGCGTATGTTACATAGTAAAATATCCTATGTTGATATTAGAAAAATACCAATGCCAACATAGAAAAAGTACCCCTTTTTTCTTCATGTATTACTTCAATGTCCTTTATCAAAAATTCAAACTTCTGTTATATAATGTAGTTTATAGATAATTTCATTCCGAATTAACTTACGTGCAATGATAATTCACCTACACGCATAACACTGTGTTACAAAAAACAAAAATTTGGAGACACTTTTATGGAGACCTAGCACAAGTGGTAGATCTAGTAAAACCAAGAAAAATTGTATAGGAGAAATTTTCCATACACCCCCAAAATCTCATTTTTTGGCCAAAAAATCGTTTTTGGGAGTTTTATGAGAAAAATCACTCATAGCTTCCCTAATTTGTATCCGATTCGCTATTATTAGCTACTACTTGTTACAAGATGGTTCTGTATGAATGGAGTATTTCTCCAATTGACATGCGTTGAAAAAATTACTGATATTGTTGTCGAGGAATTCCATACAAATTTTCAGAAAAAGTTTTCATTCGATAAAACCTTTTTTTTTCTTAGAGCGTGCACGGGCCCCTAGTCGATGCGGGGCCCCTAGGCAGTTGCCTACTCTGCCTAATGAATAATTTGGCCCTGGGTACAGTGGCAAGTGGAGCTGATAAAGATGGTCGCAGAGTATCGAGAGTATGCTTTGTTTCTCTTCCTCGCTCAGTTCCTCCAAGTCAAGGCCCTTGAAAACGGTGGCAAAGCGAGCAGCACGTTCCTTCTATCCTTCTGGAGACAAAGGGGGGAGCGCAAACCGATTCTAGCACATGGTCAAACGACTGTATACTCTCCGATGTTCTGTATGTCAATGGGTGACAGAGAAAGCTGGATATCGTGACTCATGCTATTTACAGCGTAACATTTAGCCCATTTAGTCCCGTTTGATTTTGGGTCGCCGTCGTTTTATGATTTTTCCAATCTATTTGTAGGAGAAACAAATTTTGTTTTTTAATTTCAGGTAACTAACGTACATACAAAGAGTAATACAAATAGCCTACAAAGTCGCAATCACAAATTTTCACAGGTGATCCTCTTCATTAATCAACCGTCTTAAGCCATGACGTTAGCAGATGTTGATTCTCTGGTTCCAAAAGGTCCCTCGGTGGTTCGCACTTAACGAAGGATTGTCCCTAGTAAGATCGCACCTCTGCCTCTGGCCCATACGACCTCCAACGGTGGATCGCACTTCACGCACAATCGTCGGTCCAGATATCCCACGTTGGAATCGGTTTCGAGTCAGGAGATAATAAATAAGGCTAGTTTCTATAGTACTAACCTTTTGCATTTAATTATCTGCTATGGGTATTAGTGCCTCGCCAGGGACAATTCACTTTGGAGTATCAATATTTAACTTAAAATAAGAATTTGAAATATACGGAAATATATTCGAATAAATAAAATATTAAGGCACTAAGAAATATAAAAAAGGTCCGAATTTCAAAATAATATTATTTAGTTTAATTTCACAAAACAGCTAGCAGTAAAAAATGAATTGCAATGGCTTAGGATATCATAAGCAAAATAAGGATTGAGTATCGACGAGTCCAAACTATTTGCGGTATTTATAACGTGAATACTCTAATAACTTATCTAAGAATAAGGAATAATTTGAAATATTCGAAAATATTAGACTTTTTCAGAGTTTACTCGAGAGTGAATCGCCCCTCGGTGCCTCGCCATTTTTCTTTGAATTGAACAATGCAATCGATATTCTTACAAGAAATCACTTTTGAAATGTATGATAGTTTTCCTCAATTCAATTATTGTGACACTTCAAAGTCACTTGGTATCCTCAATGGTAGGTCAACAAGTCCATGATAAAATTTCAATTTCACACTCCAGGTGCAGCATCCCAAACAGCTACAACCAAAAATTTTTGACGTCCTGGAAGGTCAAATTTTGCTCCCATGAGATGGTGGGATTGTTACTGCGTTAAGATATTAAAATAGCAAAACTGGAAAAGGTAGAATTGCCTGTCGATTCAAATAAATTATGTTGCAAGTCAAATCTAAATTGAGTCGCGCACTTCACCTAGACTCCATGAACATACGTGACCCCGCACGATAAAAGGGACCTTAAGTAGGAAAATAAATTTTTTGAGTTTTTCAGTGTTCTTTATAGTTTTTGACCTGCTGTTTCTCGTGGAAAAGTCAGAATTGATCTATCTCCAAAACCGCAATAACTATATGCGCAGTGAAAGTAGCTTAGTTTTTAGCCTTATAGTGATGCGGGCTGAACTTTAAATGCTTGTACTGTAAAATTTAGCTAGTCTACTTAAGGTCCCTTTTTTCGTGCGGGGTCACATATTTATAACACTGGAGACAACATTGGAAAAAGTTAGTACATAATTGACATTCGAAGTCTAGTTTTTATATCATTCACGTTAGAGACGCAGAGTTCGTAACTCGTCCTTCGCTTCGAAAAGGAATCTATCATTTTCTAGAGAACAGTAAAGCAGAGATAATTAAGAGAAGTTTACGACACGCGGTGGAAATCAAATCTGACGGGTTTCGTCGGGAAGCTCGTATTCGAAGATGCAAATCCCCTCGAAGAGAACCCAAACCCCACCCTCGCGACTTCCCTCAGCCCGTTTCAATAGACGGAAGCGTAAGAGAAACGTACGCAGTTTTACGAGGCACGTGAGCTAGCATCCATGATGCCTTCCAAATTCGTGGGGTTTTGAACACGTGGCCCCTTTTAACGAGTGTTGAAAGTCTCAGGCCAATATTAACCAGGCTCCAGCTTTTCCTTTGTAAAACGAGTCTACAGGTAACCCTACCGATGAAACGGCGCTAACGAAAGGCACTCGGCCGCCAGTGCTGATTCAGTCTTTCTTTCTTTGGTGAGTTTCTTCAGCACAAGATCTGTAGAGACATCTCGGTTTCCGCAGTGTAAATGCCCCTTGCTGGTAACAGCGAGACCTATCCGGCTATGGCGAGTTATAGACTTATTTCATTTGTAGTATTTCAAGTGTAGATGGAGCGATTGGTATTTAGCGTACGATAGGCGGGAAGGTTCAAATTTAGTTGTGCCCATGTGTATATTTTTCACAACTTTCTAGGGGTTCAAATGCGATTAAAGCGTGAGAGGTTCAAAGCATGAGGTGTATGAATGACTAATATTACTAGGTGAAGAATAAAGAGGTAACAGAAGCTAAGCGAGCAATTCACAGTTTTTAAAGAATTTAAGAATAGAGTGACGAACAGAACTATTAGGGTCGCAGAGAAAGCTCTCCACACAGAATGGAGAGAATCTTCTCATTTTAATTAAGGATTTTTCAAGTATTTTTCTCTGTTCTTTGAAACGGGGACAGGCCCACAGAACATGATTAATGTCCTCGTCAAAGTCTTCACAAGGACAATACCCAGATTCTACCAAATAGTCCGGGGAAATTAGCTCGAAAAAGGTCGATTTCCAGAAAAAAAAGATAAAGTTTTTTTTCTTCATAATTATGTCCCTGAAGGTATTATAAATGAATACCAAAAAATTTCCCCGTCGGATTAGCGCCGCATACACCTCTAGCCTCGAAAAACATCCCTTAGACTGGTAGTAGCGCTGGTTTTTGGCTATTATATACGAAAGGGTGCGTCGGAGGACAAAAATGAATACAAGTGAAAATATTTAGAATAGAATTTGCAATAAAAAAGGTCCTATACACTTTTGATGTACAGGCCATAGGTGATGAGTAATCAGCTCCAGGAGTGGGGGGGGGGGATGCTTTGGCGTGTGGCGCGAAATGAACTCGCGCTATTAGTTTTCGGCCCATAACTCATAAACGAGTAGTTTTTGGATAAAAATGCACAGAAGAAAATTGGTAGAGTATAAAATTTCCTTTTACGACCAATACCTTTTTTTTGCATTACATCAATTTAGAAAGTCATAATTAATTTTTTTTTAAAGTGCACGTACAAGCACTGGGATCTGATTTCCACATCACCCCTGAGTAGTGATGGGCACTGCTCGGCCTGACTGTGGTAATACCTGACCTGACCAGTAATGTCCGGGCATGACGGTAAAAGTTGGTAAAACGCGGTCAGACCCAAATATCTCCAACAGGACTTTTTTTCATAGAAAAAAGTGGTTTAGTTGTTAGGACATCCCCTATACTAAACATGTACAAAAAGTTTTTCGGTTCTAAATGTTCCAGTTATTCTCAAAGTTATAAAAATGCGAAAAAGCTGAGCATAGCAGACGACACTTTTGACATTTTCGCGCGAGTTTTGAGGGGAATTTGAAAATGACACTTTACAAATTGACAAATTACATTGAAAATCTGTTACATTTATTAAGTAATATTTTTAAAATAATATTTAGTAGTGTGCTAAGTTATTTTGAATATCATTTCAATGAATATGATACTTAAACATTAAGTTAAGTACTGTGTATCGTATAGGTTATATTCCCTAAATGAAAATACTGTTTTTTGTCTTTAAATAACATAAAATTGATAAATAATTATTACGATTTTTGATTTATGGGAATATATTTTCATTTAGGGAATATAACCTATACGATACAAAGTACTTAACTTAATATTTAAGTGTCTTATTCATTGAAATGATATTCAAAATAACTTAGCATACTACTAAATATTATTTTAGAAATATTACTTAGTAAATGCAACAGATTTTCAATGTAATTTGTAAATTTGTAAAGTGTCATTTTCAAATTCTCCTCAAAACTCGCGCGAAACTGTCAAAAGTGTCGTCTGCTACGCTCAGTTTTTTGGAATTTTTATTACTTTGAAAAACTGGAACATTTAGAACCGAAAAACTTTTTGTGCAAGTTTAGTATAGGGTATGTCCTAACAACTAAACCACTTTTCTCTTTAAAAAAACCTTTTCTGGTGGAAATATTTGGGTCTGACCTCGTTTTACCAACATTTACCGTCATGACCGGCCAGGATTGGTCATGACTGTGAAATACCGAGCAGCGCCCATCACTACCCCTGAGGTACAGTTTTTGGTGCATTTTTTTTTTAAATTGTGGTTTACAAACGAAAAATTAAATTCTTTCAAAAATGTTATTGAACATTCCATACCATTAGTATACCATTAAGCCATTTCCCTTTCAGGGTAGGCGTGACACTACCCAATTCGGGTAGTGTTTCTAGGTGGATAGTTTCTTGTAGTAAATAATTACTACAAGTGTCGGCTCACCACACCCACGGTGGGCCAACAGCACGCAGTATTCTAGAATGGTCACCCATCCAAGTACTAACCGCGCCCAACGCTGCTTAACTTCAGTGATCTGACGAGAACTGGTTTTTTCAGCGTGGTATTGCCGTTGGCAATTTGGTATTGCCATAGTTAAATATATAACATTTCAAAAATCGCTTTTTCAAGTTTTCTTCTAAAACCCATTATTTCTGTTAGAGATTGCTTTACTAGGACCTTGAACTCTTATATTCAAAAATACATCGCTAGACCAGTTCAGATTTTGGACGCGGGTCCAGACCCATCTGCGGTGGGAGTTGATTATACATGGTAAACTCATTTTTAAGGGTCCCAAGGTTCCTCAACTGACGGGATAAACTCTTCTTCGCATACGGAACCCCATAAATACTACACCCTGTATAGATTCAAGAAAGGGACCCTCTCTATCCACTCGTTCTACAGAGTAAGCAGTTAAGATGCTGAAGTACTATGAGGCAATTGTGTTTTGAAATTCATCATGGCTTCAAAAAGTAAATGTTTTATATGCGACAAAAGTTTAAGTGTAGGTGAGACAGTCGAAGTAAAAAGTGGAATTGACAATCTTAGACGTGTGAGTGAAATTTGCAAAGATGGATACCTGAACTTATCACAATAAAGGGCCGACTCGGTAGAAGTACATAAAATATGTAAATGGGAGTATATTAAGCAGCGTAATTTTAATCGAGAGTTAAAAACATCGCAAAAAGATCCATGTAAGAATAATCCAGTTTTGCGTTCTGCCGAAATATTTAGTTTCAAGACAAAATAGCTGTTTTGTGGAGAAAACTGGGACCCAGCAGAAGAAAAAAAGAAAATGAAAAATCTATGTAACCCTACGTACATGGTACGTACTTTAAGTCTTAAAGATAAGGTTTTAACGAATGCTACAAACCGCAAAGACGAATGGAGTGAGCAAGTTTCAAGAGGGATAAACAGCGTATCATACCTTGTAGCAGAAGATGCTCGTTACCATCAAAAATTTTATGTTACATTTGCAAACATTCCATCCTTAACCAAAAGAAGAGGAAGACCTTAAGATGAAAATTTGATGTCTGCATTCGGTGAACTATGCTCCTTTATTGATGAGAGTAATGAATGTCAATTCACTCTTAAGGAATTGATGAGAAAAATTGAAGAGCATATGCCCGATGGATAATCAGTGAAAGAAAAAACATGAGAAGGAAAATTACTTACTACTTATGGGGATAAGGTAATGTTTGCGAAAATTCGAGCCAAACCAACAATTGTTTGCTTCCGCGGATCGGGATTTAAAGTCATAAACAGTTGGTATACAAGTCGATCAGGCAATGAACAAGAAGAACATATGAGAATTGTGACAGCAGCGGGACATATAGTACAAGAAGATATTCGACGCACTCCATATAATATAACAGATTACCCTGATATCAAGGAATATATGTGTGAAGCAAATGTTTCAGTTGTACCCACATTGCGTTAATTTTTAGATACAGTTATGGTAGAAGGTAAAAAACTGATGCTGAAAAATTGCAAAAAAAAGTCTATAGCCATCGGTCATGCTATAACTGCAGTAACAAGACCTCGCTCATTTATTTCTTGCCAATTACTTTCTCTGGCGGTATTTTTATTTAGAAATTTTGCGTAAAAAAATATTGTAAATGCAGTTGCAGCTTTGGGTTTCTGCTCAAGCTGCAAGGTTGTCGTGCTATTTGAAGCATCAGCTGTTAAATCTTGGAAACCTGATTTAGACATAAATTCCTTTTTTCAGTATATTTTTGGCAACGCGGATTACAATATAAAAAACTCAACTGGCAAAGGTACGTTTCATGACATGGGTGGAATAAAATGCATAACTTCGGCAAACAAGGTTATAGATCAAGAAATTTGTAAATTGCGAAGTGTTCCTTCATCTAAAGAGATCGCAAAACCCTGTCAAATCCCAATACATTGTCTCAAATTTTATCAAAAAAAGAAGATAATTTTTATTCTGAGTAATATTATCAACCAAAGATGAGTGGAATAGGCCTACAAGGGAGACCAAAATAAAAAAAAACGCACCAAAAACTCTACCTCAAGGGTGATGTGGAAATGAGATTCCTGTGCTTATACGTGCACTTTAAAAAAAAATTAATTATGACTTTCTAAATTGATGTAATGGAAAAAAAGGTATTGGTCGCAAAAGGAAATTTTATACTCTACCAATTTTCTTCTGTGCATTTTTATCCAAAAACTACTCGTTTATTAGTTATGGGCCGAAAACTAATAGCGCGAGTACATTTCGCGCCACACGCCAAAACATCCCCCCCCCACTCCTGGAGCTGATTACTCATCACCTATGGCCTGTACAGTAAAAGTGTATAGGACCTTTTTTATTGCAAATTCTATTCTAAATATTTTCACTTGTATTCATTTTTGTCCTCCGATGCACCCTTTCGTATATAATAGCCAAAAACCAGCGCTACTACCCGTCTAAGGGATGTTTTTCGAGGCTAGAGGTGTATGCGGCGCCGATCCGATTGGAAACTTTTCTGGTATTCATTTATAATGCCATCAGGGATATGATCATGAAGAAAAAAAAAACTTTATCTTTTTTCTGGAAAAAGTCTAATTTTCCCGGACTAAAATTCTTTCTAGCTAAGCTACTGGCGAGAGCATAATGGTTACTCCTAAGGCGTGAAATATTGACAATATCACTCATTTTTTCACATGAGATTAAAAAAACCAAGGTTCTGGTGAATCTGAAAATAGTAAAGACCCACTCTTCTAAGATCACTGTCGCTTTTTAAGTCAGCATTAGACAGATTGTGCAGTTTATCAGAAATATATTTATAAGAGTCAGTATAAAGGATTCTGATCTCTAAAGGAGTACCAGTAGTTAGAGCATACCTGGCGAGCTTGTCTTCTACTTCGTTTCCAAAAATACCTTTTCAGAACGCAATCATAAAAATGGCGTGTTTTCAATGCTCCATAGACAAACGCAAAAGTACGCGTTTTGAGCGGTGTCTGGCGGTGCGTTGGATATATATATATATATATATATACCATTAAACCATTTCCCTTTCAGGGTAGGCGTGACACTACCCGATTCGGGTAGTGTTTCTAGGTTTTTCTTGTAGTTATAAATAACTACAAGTGTGGGCTCACCACACCCAGGATGTGCCAACAGCACTCATGTCAGTATTCTTGAATGGTCACCCATCCAAGTACTAACCGCGTCCAACGCTGCTTAACTTCAGTGATCTGACGAGAACTGGGTTTTTCAGCGTGGTATGGCCGTTGGATGAGTTACAAAATAGGGTTCAGTAAGCACGGCGTGACGTAGAGTTCAAAAAAGAGCTTTGTTTGAGCGTGCTCCGTGTATTTTCGTAACGCTAGAGAGAGACCGTGGTGGACAAAGACACATTATACTTTGTTGTCTCATTCACGCTCGTTAGAATAAAAATGCAGTAGAGCTCATGCGTACCTTTACCGACTCAAAACGTGATTTTGCATTTTTCCATGGAGACAATGAAATCACGCCATTTATGAGTTTGTTCTGAAAAGTATCGCTCGTGATTCCTGTGGACTGACGGCTTTTCTTTTTGAAACGAGCGCAATGTTTTTGTAACGAGTCGTAGGTAAGGG
>CAKNYM010037407.1:1278-17778 GCA_932195095.1 Andricus curvator | reverse complement strand
ATGACGAAACGTGAATTTGAGGTTGAGAGGATTTTCATTTGTCTCAAAAGCAATTGTTTTGCAGCAAAAATTATCATTATGCGGCTAACTTCACCTAATCTTGCAGCCAAATAATTATGTTTGGTTAAAAAAGATATTCACGTAGCTCAAAACAAAACAGGCAAGAGAATGATACTTTTGTTTCGAGACGCCTTTTTTTCTGAGTGTTCATAATAATTATGAACAATTATGTGGATATATTATATATATATAATATAATTATATATATATATATATTATATATAATTATATTATAATTATATTATATGCCAACAACTATAAGGAAATTCTTATTGATACAAATGCACATAGGAAGAATTATAGTTCCTCAAAACCCATTCATTCGAATAATACTCTAAAGTATAAGAAGATTATAGCGAAACTTTTTCCACATAAGCGATCATCAACAAGTGGAGGTTCATTAAAGAAAAAGAAACGATTAAAGAGTGCAATACCTCAATTTTTAATAGCGAGAAAAGATTCAAGGCCAGACTACATTTATTGGGATGATCCTAACGAGCTAGTTGATCGCCTTCGACTACTCACAGCATCTCAAGCAGCAGGAAATCCAAGTCATAATAATGAAATTATTTCCATCATCGAGGAATTTCGAGAAGCTCAAATCATATATTAAGAGATTGAAGCTCACTAAAGCGGCAGTATTAAAATGAGTATCGATGTGTTCGGACATCATTTGAATCGAGCTGCGTCCGCAAATCGTGGACCTCCTGGTATTGGGAGAATTTACAGATTAATGTCCAACAAGAGTTATCGCTACGAAACGCTGAACTCATTGCTCAACTAGACGCGCGACTGAACGCATTAGAAAATGAACACAAAGAAGAAGACAGTAGTCACAGAGCTGCATAAACCTGCAAGAAAAAATGATCCACGTCGTTCTATGATAATGCGTGGTATACAGGGTGATCCTGAACTCATCATACTTGTACGTACACATTCCTTGTACAAAACTGAACAAAAAACTACTATGACAAAATGTTGTACGACCAATAGTTTTTAAACTATTGAGAATATACACCCAACTGGACAACTGAAATATTTACTGTGGATCGGATCATGGCAACTAAACCAGTAACATATAAACTAAAGGACTATCAGGATCAACCTGTCGCTGGAGGCTTTTATTAAGAGGAACTTTTAAAAGTCAAGTATACCTTGTTGACAAAGTCATTAAGAGACGTGGGAATAAAATCTATGTCAAATGGCTTGGGTTCGACAGTTCACACAACAGCTGAATAGATAAAACAGACATGTAATAAAGTTAAACTAACGTTAAGCTAATGTTAAAGTAATGTTAAAGTAATGTCAAAGTAATTTTAAAGTAACGTTAAGCTAATGTTAAAGTAATGTTAATGTACCATAACGTTAAGCTAACGTTGAAGTAACGTTAAGCTAGGGTTAAAGTAACGTTAAGCTAACGTTAAAGTAACGTTAAGCTAAAGTTAAAGTAATGTTAAGCTAACGTTAAAGTAATGTTAAGCTAACGTTAAAGTAACGTTAGGCTAACGTTAAAGTAACGTTAAGCAAACGTTAAAGTAACATTAAACGTGATCTAATGATATACTGCGTTCTAGTTTGAATCGCAGCATTTTTCAAGCAGTCAACGTAGTCATCAAAGTTAATCGATTTCTGTACAACACCTGATTGTATACCCTTGGCTTTCTTTACAAAATCTTGACCATTTACGCGGATGCTGTACATCTTACTCCTCAAGCCAACAAATTCAGTAAGGACCTGTCCACTGCACTCATCTTTCATGAGGCCTAGAACTTTTTTGTTGACTTGAGGCATACCGTAAACGTTATTTACAGGATAATCGGATGTGTCAAACTTGTTGATATCTTGTTTCCTATCCATGTAAATATCGGGACATTTAACTTCATAAACTAAGCTATCAGTGTCTGTTATAGCAGTTTACATTTTTTACCGTATTTGTTAAGCATATAGCCATAATGGAGGTCATAGATCACGGTTTTCGAAATGTCCAGCACACTAAGCCCAACATAGATGGGTTTGTTCACCAAAACCTCAGTCTTCCTAAGTTCCACAGCCACTAGATCTTCATGGGAGATTGCTCGGCTGTGGAAATAAGGTCTAGATATGAGGGCTTCTGCTCCATACCTACTCTCCCACTTTTTCACGAGCTTAACATCTACATGTTTACCCACATTCTCCATTGCCTTACCATACACAGCATTGTTCATGAGTTTGAACAGGTTTTTCTCAAACTCATTGTTAGCTGCAGCTCTCTTTTTTTGTGTTAAAATCTATGTATGGTTTTAACCATGGAGCTTGATTAAATTTAAGAACACGATGGATTTTAACAAGCTGAAGACCGTTTGCTAAAGCTTGTTTCAGTGCACGGTAATGGAGAATGTTCTTTCGTTTCGGTAGGAGGGTAGTTAGGTGTTTCTCCTGCTTTGACCCTGCAGGTTTCGAGTGTTCAGGGTAAAAAGGTAAATCACTGTCAGTATCATGAAGTTCTTCGGGTAATCCAAATCTACTTCAAGCATGTAGCCAACAGGGGCATCATCGGGAACATTAAAGTTGAAGCTATTGTCAACATTTGATACCCACTCGAAACCACCAAATGGACGCGCTTGTGCCATTGCCCAACCATAGAGGTTGTTGGCGTCAAAATATACTATATAGATGATCTCATCATTTTCATTTTAAACTTCCATATAGGGATTATTGGCTTTGGCATAACGGTTGGAGCATTGACTAACTTCACCCCTTATACCTAACTCATTAAACAGGACTTTATCAATGTCAGTGAGGAGTTCAAGCTTTACTCTAGTATAGTTTAACATGGCATCCCAGGTCAAACCAGGAGTTGTATAATAATGTGCTGGATCAAGGCTATATGCTTTCAGACACTGATCACGGAAGTTTTCAAAGATATCTACAAGTAGTAACACATCCGTTTTCACGTACAGATACACATAATCGCCAAGATTTTTGCAATTAAATTCAGACCATACCCGTTGTGCATGCTCATAATTTTCGTCGGAAATTGTAGAGTCATTTAATGTGCTATAGATTTTTTCTTTAGGTGGTAGTTGCGTTTCTTTGTGCTTTTCCCTAGAGTCAAAGTACTCATAAGCAAAAACTCCTTTCCGCGTTGGCAATTTGATTTTTTGATTACTTAAATTTGAAAAAACTCTACCGACTATTTTGTATTCGTCCAGGTATTATGCTAATTTATCTAGCGAAGAAGCCATAAAGCGGAATTTTATCTCACTCTCTCCAACATTTTTCGTGAAACTAATATACCTTTCTTTATTTAGAGGGAGTAGATCAATTCGACCTTCAAACTCAGTGGCTACTTCGCGAATAATAAAATGAGCATCATACCCACTCAAATTATGGAAGACAAGTTCTCCATAGGTATGGGTCACATGAATAGTATTCCAGCATCTTCTGCCAATTGTTGCAATTCGTTTGCAAACCATTTGGCTGGATCAGCTTCATCTTCTGGGCATGCCTTATAGTCAGAAAGTGCGTCATCATAACTATATTTTATGTAATACCCTATGCTTAATATCTGATGCTTTTAAAAGATCTCATTGTTACTTGTCTTCTCCTGAGATTCTTCAACGGGACGCAACAGACACTCGCAATCGGCATACACGACAAACGGTACCTTTTCCTTATTTCTATAGTTTGTGAACTTAATTATATTTTTCTCAGGTTTCGGTAATTTGATTCTACAATGATTCATCTTTTTACAGTTATCATTGTGTTCACACAACTTTTCTTCGCTTGAAAAATAATGAAGACATCGATCACAAATATACATTTTACACTTTTTTTTTAGATAGTTGTTTGCCAACTAGTGCAGATAGATCTTTAATCCATACGTAGTGGAAATTTGAAGTATCGATGCCTTCATCATATATTTCAAACACATTATCATCAATGCTCTTATCAATGTAATCTTCTTGTACGTGTAAAAGATTAACATGCCGTTCCCTCTTTTCTGTTGTAATATATAGGGGATCGACAGTGTAATCAACATTTCTTCGTACAAGACCTTATACATTGATTGAGATATCATTTTGTCGCTCAAATTTTGAGATATTCTTTAAAGTTACAGGAGAGTCTATACCAGTAAAGACTAAGCTATCTTCATGCATATTATACTTAGAAACGCGATGGGAATTCTCTAAATCTGGATATAATGCTGATAGAAGAGCCCATTTAAAACATTGATTATCATTCTTATTTTCTACATTTATACATGCTTTCTTATCTTAATTGGATAAGGTAGGGGTATAAATGAACTAGCCCGCAAAGGATTATATTTATTTACATTGATTTCCAGGTGCATGATTGAATGCAATGTCCAATCGGAATCAGTTTCCTGGAATTTCTCAACTTTTTGCAGGATTGGTTGTTTCATTTATTCATTAAACCAATCGTCTAACAATGTTGTCGCGAATATATCATTCGTTTCGGCCAGAAATGTTTTTACGTGTACAGACTGATCTTCCTTCGTTACATATCTATATTTAGCTACTAAAACACCGTAAACTTTAACAGGCCCATACTTATTTAATACACATCGCATTCATTCTTGGAATAATACAGAGGCATCGTTTAAAAAATTACTTATATCTACATGTACAAGGTTTGTTATTAAATTAGTTTTGTAGTCGACATTGGAATGCTTTCTCGAAATCAGCTCAGTGCAGTCGGTTGGTGATATCGTCTTCTTCGTCAGCTGCTCCATGTATAGAACCACCGCTTCTCAAATGTTGTTGGGAAATGGCGCTTAGACTGATGATTCGATTAATGATGTGAAGGCATTGTCTTACCATGCGGTGAATTTATTCATTCTTGGAGTCGCCATCTGGTAAATCCGGGAGTATAGATACTGCTTCTTCTGTTCTGGCGACGAGTAACTCACATTCATCCAGGGAGATGGTTCGACTCTGCTTTGCTGGCCTCTGCTGCTGCTTACAGGTCTTGCGCTTCCCAGGCATTTTTGAAGCTGATCGCTGCTGCTGCTTCTGCTGCTCTCCAGACACTTTGGAAGCTGATCTCTGCTGCTGCTTATTACCATCAGCCAGGTCGCCTGGTTGCTGAATAAAGGAACCGCTCCGGAGGCGCGCTTTTATAGCCAGAAATCTACACTCTGCGCATGCGCAATATTTAAATAGGGGATTCCCGTCGCATTGTCACCCCACCCCACCTCCAATCTGACCAAGAAGCTGTGAATCAAACTGCGCATCCGTAATCCTTCATCAGTGGGAGCCCCCTCACAGTACTAGTAATATTTTATCTGTGCCCCCCCCCACCTCCATCTAGAATATTCTTTTGAGATTCAAACAGCGCATGCGCGTTAATATTATTAGAGGATTCACCCACCCACCTCTACTCTGACCATGAAGCTGTGGATCAAACTGCGCATTCGTAATATTTTATCGGTTAGGACCTCCCCACCCCAACTCCATCTAGAAGTTGAGTTGTAGAATATTCTGTTGAGAATAAAACTGCGCATGCGCGTATATATTATTAGTGGATTCACCCACCCACCTTCACTCTAAGCAAGAAGCTGTGAATCGAACTGCGCATGCGCGTACGTATTATTAGATTATTCACCGTCTCACTGCACTATATCCCACCTTCATTTCCATATCGATTATTCTGATAACAATCAACCTGCGCATGCGCACCTCTAACTATAAACTAAGGTTTACTTAAAGGATCTAACTTAAAATTAATAGGAGAGGGAAATCATGAGTAAATAGACATTTCATAATCCATCTAAAAATATTTATTTAACAAAAATCTTAACCTAGTTTTTACAATTCGCTTTAAAAATCCACTCCTGGAAACAGAAAATCCTGGAACAGAAAAAACCTGAAACAGAAAAAAAACCTGAAACAGAAAAAAACCTGAAACAGAAAAAACCTGAAACAGAAAAAAAATCTGAAACAGAAAAAACCTGAAACAGAAAAAAAAACCTGAAATAGAAAAAAACCTGAAACAGAAAAAAACCTGAAACAGAAAAACCCTGAAAAAGCCAATCTTGCTGTTTTTTATAATAAAATGACAGATTTATTTATTTATTTTAATAATTATGACGGTGATATATGCAGTAGGGAGGGTGGCGATGACAAAGACGAGGATGACGGTGACTACGTTGTTGACCTCTCACTTCAGCTGGTGGTAGTGGTGGTGGTGGCGTTGATTATGATGGTGGTGGGGGTGTTGTTACTGGTGGTGTTGGTGGTGGTGAGTCTAAAACCTGCTGCAGCGAATATGAGGAGGATGGTTGTGGCAGTGACCTCTGTGGCGATGGGACTGGCGATGGTGTTGAAGACCACTCCAACTCTGAGAAGTGTATTGGTGATGATGTGTGGATATCTATCATCAGCTCCTCCGATCAAGATGACCATGATGAAGGAGACAATGAAATTAGTAGCTTCCATCGAGCCATCTGTAATCAATATATATAATTAGTTTTTTATAACAACAAGTAGTAACTATTTATGGATAAAATGTTAGAACTTACCTCATTTGAATCATAATCAACGATTTCATTCATGATATCTTCTACTTCCTGGTCAAAGAGAAGCTATGGTGGGGAAGCAGGAGGACTATCCTTTGACTCAGCCATCTTCTTCTTTCGAGCCACTGCTGCTGCTTCTGCTGCTACTGCTGCTGGCTACCTGAAACAAATGATATCAGTGGATTGTGCTAGCACGCTTTATACCCTCAGATCCCCACTCACTCATCACTATCCCACTCCTGACTGTACTTGGTCGCGGAAAATCCCAGCGCAGACCGAGCACACGCGAAACATGTGGAAAACCAGCGCGCGCGCGTGCACGACGCACTGGGGCGACACACAGTATGTCGGTAAGGTACGAGCAGACTGAGAATCAATTCGCCGGCCGACGAATGCATTACCGACTGTTGATACATTGATATTAGTGCTGGAAGAAAGTACCGAGTGACGTCATCAGTTATTTACACCCGATTCATAAGGTAGGCTGTTTTACCGACTGATAACAACATGTCTCCCTACCTTACCGACCGATGGTAAAATGAAAATATAAGAAATTACCGACCTGCCTGCTTTACTGAATGATGGTAACATGGTCTCCTACTTTACCGACATATGATAAAATGATCATATAAAAAATTACCGACTTACCCGTTTTACCGGCCGATGGTAATCAACTGTTTTACTGATCGATGGCCACTTAGCACGGAACCGAACCTTATAATGTTAACTTAACAGGGATCCCCATTACCGACCTCACTGTTTTACCGACTAAGCATGGAACAGAACCTTATAATGTTAACTTAGCAAGAATCTCCATTACCAACCTCACTGTTTTACCTACTTAGCATGGAACAGAACCTAAAAATTACCGACCTCTCTTTTTTACCGACCGATGGTACAATGCTATCGCAGCAGGAAGCTGCATTACCAACCTCACTGTTTTACCGACTGCCGGAAAATTAGCACGGGACAGAACCATCCCTTTATCGGTGGCGCCATCTGTTGGTGTCGGTAACTTGCGACGGTGGCGCCATCTGTTGACAAGTGGCCCCCTAGCCCTACTACTTCTGTTCTTACTTTCAACTACTTCTTTTTGCCCATTATTTCAAACAGATCATCCGAAGAATCAATATATAACTCTGAATTGGTCGTTAAGAAGAATCCTGCAATAATTGTACACGAAACCCTGACTGGTTGAATTCTTTTGCAAATCAAATTTCTGCATGAAGTGCGCCTAGAATTAAGTCATTTGGTCATTTCTGCAATAAGATATTGTAAAAATATTACACGTTGCAATGTCTTCTCTAATTCTGCATAATTGAGCTGCCGGATAGTAAAACCCTAAAACAACAAGTAAAATTTGCTTGGACGTTCGTGTTGGCCTTTGACTCTTCGACAATTGCTTCCCGAAAATTAAATTCTTAAACTTACTATAGCGTAGAAAATTTCGTGCCGCACCTTTCTTCTGCTTGGATAAAAAGTTTGATCTATTATGGTTTATTTAGTAAACTAAAAAACTGAAGTTTTCGGAAAAAAATTGATTAGCAGTTCGAACTCGAAAGTTCATTGCCTCACTACCCGATTCGGGTAGTGTTTCTAGGTGGATATTTACTACCAATGTGGGCCCACCACACCCACGACGGGCCAACAGCACGCAGTATTCCTGAACGGTCACCCATCCAAGTACTAACCGCGCCCAACAATGCTTAACTTTAGTGATCTTACGAGAACTGGTGTTTTCAGCGTGGTATCGCCGTTGGTCCGAAGTTTTCGGAAAACAAAATTTAATTAATATTTTCACTTCAGCTCGCGTTGAAAGACACAGTTATTAATATTTTTACTCAAAAATTGAAGGAATTATCCTATAAGCGTGCAAGACGTCCAAAATTGGCCGAAGTTCGTGCTATATTTGCTTGAACTCATACATTTAGCGTGGCAATGACTGACGTAATGTGATTTTCCACAGTGTGACTTGACGCAAATGTAACTTGCCGCATTTTTGCAAATTTTTAGTGAACTTCATAGTTTTCTAAATGAGAGTTACCGTAATGTGACTTTTCGCAGTGTGACTTGCCGCAAATGTGACTTGCTACAAATGTGACTTGCCACAGATATGACTTGCTTCAATGTGACATTGCGAAAATATGACTTGTCACAAATGTGACTTGTCGCAATGTGACATGACTAAAATTTGACTTATCACAAATGTGACTTACTGCAGTGTGACTTGCCACAATGTGACTTACCGGGGGTTGGCATGACTCAACCCGTATACATGATAACAATCAACTATGTAAGTCAAAACTAATGAAAATAAAATAATTACGTTTAAGGACCATAGCGGGTACCCGGGTACCCAGTTAGTGAACGACCGTTGGAAATTCGGTCACTGACAAAATGGTTAAAGAGTAAGATTGTCAGTTGATTTTATGATTTTTTCAAATTTTTAGGAACATTTTTCTAGATTTAGCAAAGAGTTGAACTCAAGATTTCAAAATGGTAATTTGGTATAAGACATACTCGTGCTTAAAATGCATGAATTCTAGCTAGGATAACAAGAAAAAAAGCCGCGACAAACACATAAGAGATACCCTTGCTATCTAGTATACTACGGCAAGTAGTATACAAATATTGGTAGACAATTAAAAACAATTACAAAAACTTACAATTAACGAACTATGCTTCTGCAATATGTTTTGATCTAGAGCGCACGGCTATGGAACACCGAGGCCGCGTCTGTCACTGATTTATTCAGTGAAAATTGAACTGAAGTCGTTCAAATTCACTAATTTTTTAGTTAAACCTCACTTCGAGGTTGTGTTGCCGATTGAAAAATCACCTAATTTTTTGTTTACTGACATTTCAGTAACTTGTTTATCAGTGAATCAATCAGTGAATTATCAACTCAATATCAGTGAATTTTTAACTAAAGGTCAGGTAATTTTCATTGATTGCTACAGCATTCAGTTAAATTCACCTGAGTCAGATTCATAAAGTAGGAAATGTATTATTTGCTTGATCACAAAATTTCACAGGTACGATTTCATGCCTTTATTTACAAAAATTGCTAATCTTACAGTAATTACACTGGTCAACGAAATGTGATCTATGTGCTAATGGAATGAGATATGTAATTTCCGGAGTCGTTTTTTGTGCTGAATCCGAATCTGGCCTCCATTTCTCTCCAGCACGTCAGGTTCTCGAGATTTTTCCTGGTGCATTCTCTTCGTTTTTCAATGCCAAATAAATTTAAAAAAAAAATGCAGGGTTCAGGCTATCGCCGTTCAAAGGATACATGGCAGAGAAGTTGTCTCTTTCTACAGAGTTTCCAGTTTGAAGGCTTACACGTACTTTAAGCGAATCATTGTACTGTGTCTAGTATTTTATTGCATCGCAATCTTGAATATCTGCAAATTTCACATTATTCACAAAGTTTGTCATTTTCTCAGTGTTAACCGTTTTCAAAGCTTCGGATTCTTCAGCAGGTTTTAATCACGCAGGCGTCACATGGGCGCTGCACAGTGGGCCAGGAGACCGGTAAAAGTGGCAAACATTCGATTTTACGTTGAATTTGTCTGAAACTTGGTATAAGTACGTTTTCGGGGTCGCGGATTTCGAATATGACGTCAAAAATTCCAAATTACAAATGGTGGATACAATATGGCGACCAAAATTTCATATCTTTGTCTGAAACTTGGTATAATACCAAATTTAAGACAAATATATAAGAAAAGTTTAATTTTGTCCGCCATTTTGAATTTGCAATTTTTGACGTCAAATTCGAAATCAGCGACCCCGAAAACGTACTTGTACCAAGTTTCAGACAAATTCAACGTAAAATCGAATTTTTGCCACTTTTACCGGTCTCCTGGCCCACTGTGCAGCGCCCGTGTGACGCCTGCGTGATTAAAACCTGATGAAGAATCCGAAGCTTTGAATACTGTTAACACTGAGAACATGAAAAACCTAGTGAATAATGTGGCAGATATTGAAGATTGTGATGCAATAAAATACTAGACACAGTACAATGATTCGCTTAAAGTACGTGTAAGCCGTCAAACTGGCAACTCTGTAGAAAGAGACAACTTCTCTGCCATGTATCCTTTGTACCGTGATAGCCTCAACCCTGAATTTTTATAAAATTTATTTGGCATTGAAAAGCGAAGAGAATGCACCAGGAACACTAGAAAAAAAAATGTTCCGCAAGATATACAGTTTTTTGTAAAACCACTTTTCTTCGAGACTTTTTTACAACATTTTATCTCATGATTTGTGATTTTTCACAAAAAAATTTGATTAAAAAAATCTCGAAAACCTGACTTGCTGGAGAGAAATGGAGGCCACATTCGGATACAGCACAAAAAACTACTCCGGAAATGACATATCTCATTCCATGAGCACATAGGTCACATTTTGTTGACCAGTGTGATCGTCGGCAGAAATTATTACTGATATTTTTATATTCCATGTTTGTAAACAAAACATTTTTATAAGTAACATATATAGCATATTTTATGTTAAAAGTTGATCTTTGACACTGAAATAACACTTTTTGTATCAATGTGATAAGTTATTATTATTATTTATAAAAGAAAAATAACACCAGATTTTAATCGCCTCTTTCTTAATACACTTTGAAACTGAATGTACAGAAAATATTAAACAAGCTGTTAAATATTTCAATAAAACTGTAAATTTTCAAACAGCGCGATACAATGGGGAAACATGTTACGTTATTGTACACAAAGTAGATAGGAAAATGAAAATTTAGCATGAACGCTGTCCGTTGGATTGCCAGGCATGTCTTAACCTGATGTAACTAACGCGCGTAGAGTGCGTCCCTCCTGCTTGTTTGTCACGCTTTAGTGGCACCGCCTCCCTTGCTCCGCACATCACCACATTCCGAGGTCACACGAGGCCAGCAGTTCCAGGAAGGACATAAACTCGGACGTCGTAATTCCAAGTTTCAGTTTATTTTTGTAGGAGCTCTTATTATGGAACTTGTTTTACTTTTATATACTTATCTTTCTCCGTGCCTGCCAAAATCCTAATCTCCCGAAGTTTTATTGCCAGTGTAACAGAATTGATCACTGACACACATTTTTCACTAATCTTTACGGAATAATTTGAGAAAGATCAAGACGCCACAAATAAGAATTAGTTTGCAACTACTTGCATAGCATGTTGTTGCACATTTGGATCAAGTTGATCTGACTTCGAATTCACCCAATGACTTTCTAAATTTCATTTAAACTTACATTCAATTTTTTATTCAAATAATTTTCATCACCAAAAAACGATGAATGATATTGACACGTATTTAATTTATTAAATAAATACAAAATTAAGAAAGCAGCGTCTAGTATTGCGGAAATTTCCTTAAAACGAGAACACAACATAGCGTGGTCCGTGGCTCGTGTTACAGAATTTTCCGTAACAACAGTCTGCCCCCTCCCCTTTGCGTTGTATGCTAGTTGTACGGAAAATTCCGTGTCACTATTCTCGGCCAATTAAAAAATTAAATTAGGAAGTCGACATTATTATGCAGAAATTCTCTTTCAACAAGGTTTAATCTTATGCAGAGTAAAAGTGCTACAAATCGAAAATTTCACACTCCGAAATCAAATTAAACTAATCTCACAAGGAGCAAAAGCATTCCAAGTCGAAATTTTTCTACTCCCGTACGAAACTGCATTACGTTTCAATTCTGAATTATACTTCGGTCCATGCTGTGCGACCGTGCTGTGCGAATAATATCGCTCTTATGCAAAATAAGAAATTATGACTCTATACTCTTACTTGACTCAAACGTAAAGGGAAACTTTGTGTCATAGTATTTGTTTCGCTCCCAGCCTATATAGGTAGCGTTTAAATATCCCGTAACATTAAAAAGGGGAGAGGGGGTTCGTGTTTCGTTACGGACTGTTATGGGCGGGGGGGGGCGATTATTAAATAATTCTAAACATTATAGATAGAAGAGCAAATTTAAATGGTAAATTATTGTTTATTAATGTACATTTTCAAAGAGATAAGAAAAATTAAATTATGGGCAAAAACTTATTTTGAAGAATTCGAAAAAATAGAAGCTTTTCAATAATTATGATAGATTTGAGGAGGTTAAATTTTATTCAAGATTTTTGGGAAAATTTTTAATTTTTTACGTTTTATTGTGAAATAATAATTTTAAGTTTTGAAGATTTCAAAATGTGTGGAAAAAGAATATGGAAGACTTCGAGGCAATTTTTTTAATTTTTCAGGATAAAAAAAAAATTTAAATAGAGACACGAAACTCATGATTCGTTCCAATCTGCAGGATTTGCTTATGAATATTTCAAGAGTTCTTTTAATTGAGTCCAAATAATTTTACCTCCATTTTTTGAAAGAAGTCTTTTCATTAAAAATTTTTGTAAAAAGAATGTATTAAATATTAGCAATTTTGGAAATGCATTAAAATATTTTGAATTGTTTCTTTTCCTATTTTGAAAATTTAATAATGTAAATAGATTGGTTCAGAATCACCTACAAAAAAACGTGTAAAGATTTTTTAAGAATTTTGCAGGGTTTCACAAAAATGAAAAAAAAAATTGTTATGTTCATAGGAAAAATTAAAATAATTCTTTATTTCGAAAAATTAATTTTAAGAGATTATTTAAAAAGATTTCACAACAGTTGAAAAGATTTCTAAAATTGTCAAAGAAGAGTCTAAAAGATTTTAAGGCAATTTTAAAAATTTTGTGGAACTTAAAAAAAATTAGGAAAAATTTGAGTAATTTTTAAAGATTAGAAGGTTTAAAAATTCTGAAAAGATTTTTTAAGATTCGTGTGAAAATTTGAAATAATTTTTTATTTTGAAAAATGAACTTTAGGAGAAAATTAAAAAAGGTTTTTAAACATTTCAAACGATTTCCTCAAATTTCGAAAAAGAGTGTAGAATATTTTAAGGCAAAATGTTTAAATTTGGTAAGATGAAGAAAAAAAATAAAGAAAAATCGAGTAAATTCAAGTAATGTTTAGAAGAATTGAAGAGATTCAAAAAGAATTTTAAACTTTACAGATTTTTAGAAATGTAGATTTTTAAAGATTTCAAAAAAAAACTTTAGAAGCTTTAAAAGATTTTCTAAAGGTTTCAAGAGAATAAACAAATTTTCTTGAAATTCCTGGAAAAATTTAGAAGATTATAAGTTTTTTTTTACATTTTGAATTATTTTTCAAAATTTTAAGGTAAATTCGAGTTAGTTAAAAATATTTTTAGGAATTTAAGACATTTTAAATAGATTAGAAATATTTAAAAGCTTGGAAACATTTCCGAAAATTTATCAAATATTTCCTGATTTCTTGCAAACTTCTGAAAGTCCTAAACATATTTTAAAAAGACTCGAATTTTTCCTAATATTTTGTAAAATCTTATAAAATAAAATAAATATCTGAAATATTCAAAAATCTTTTTTAATTTTCTCAAAATTTTATAAAAATTAAATTTATATAAATTTAATGACAAAACTGATAATACTTATTTTCATGTTCTCAATATTTAGAATTTAATTTTAGCTCGAATTCAAATGTTGAAAAACTTTTAACAAATAAATAGTCATTTCAAATTTTTTTATGGTATTATTATGAATATTATTTTGTATTCTTTATGTTATTGAAAAAAAGTTTCAAATTGGTGAATTTCAATTAGTACTTACATTAAGTAACTTCAATATTTGTATGACTAAAAAAAATATTGAAAAAGCATTTAGTGTTACATCTAAATATTGTTTCATTTATTTCTAGACAATACTTCATTTTAAAAAACCTTTTTTTTTTAGAAAACGTCCAAAGGAATTGTTACGGTCTGTTACATTTGGGGGGCGAAAGGTCGAAAATAATGTTAACACATGGGTCATTAAGTCCCGGGATTGACACACAGATGGCGCCGCCAATGCCATGCCACTTTGTTTTTCGGTAGTACCAACCTTCAAAAGATACGTGTAAAAATTACATGAGATACGGTTCAGTCGTTGTCGAGATATTGAAGGTTAAGTGACGCTACATTTGTTTTTGTTTAAACATTGGATAAAAACGAGTTTCGTCTGTTAATAAAACACTGTTTTTTAAAGGGGAAAAATGCCGTTCAAGCTCAGCAATGGCTTAAAAAGTGTTACCGGGAAAAGTGCCTATCGAAAACGACAATTTGCCGATGATATGCAGATTTTAAACGCGGTCGAACAACCACCGAAGACGCGGAGCGCCCAGGTCGTCCAATTGAGGTGGACACGCCAGGAAACATCCAAAAAATTCGGAAAATTATTTTTTCCGATCGTAAAGTGAAGTTGCAAGAGATAGCTGACATCCTAGAGATATCGAAAGGCACCGTGTTCAAAATTGTGCATGAAAATTGCGTATGAATCAATTTTTTTCCAAGTAGGTGCCGCGTTTGCGTTGCCACCTCAATTGGACGACCTGGGCGCTTCGCGTCTTCGCTGGTTGTTCGACCGTGTTTAAAATCTGCATACCATCGGCAAATGGTTGTTTTCGATGGGCACTTTTCCCAGCAACACTTTTCAAGCCATTTCAAATGTACAAATGTACTACAAATGTAGCGTCACTTAACCTTCAATATCTCGGCAACGACTGAACCGAATCTCATGAAATTTATACACGTATCTTTTAAAGGTTGGTACTACCGAAAAACAAAGTGGCATGGCATTGGCGGCACCATCTGTGTGTCAGTCCCGGGACTTCATGACCCACGTGTTACGTAATATGTGACCGCTTCGACACCCTTATCAGGTATTTAAAAGTTTCAACTCAGTTTTAATACCTTTAGTACATAAAGGACGCTTGCATTGAGAAGACCTAAAACAGGGCGGTTACTTTTACAATCCTAAGTGGAGAAGAATAGTACTGGGGGAAACTTTTGGACCGAGTCCCTTGTATTCCCCACACGTATCTAGTTTATTTTTTGAAGCCTCCTTTGAAGCTAAAATTCAAAAGTTGTACGCACCTATACTTCTATAATTTTTTCAGAAAACAGTGACACAAATATTGGAAATAATTCCCTTGCCATGCCAGAACTAAATCTCATGCTTGGGTTTGTGAATAAAGTGTATAAACACATGCTAATGGACTTTGAAGTTCACAGTCTCGAATGCGCCAAAATGTGTAATCTTACTCGCGAGTTTGTATACGGAAGTCCTGCCTTCTCGGGTAATTTTTGCAAAATTCTTTTGAACAAAATTTTTGTCTAAAATATTTTAGGTGCTTTAAAGAGTTTCAGGCCGTAGTTGATTCTTGTTTTTCTGCAACTCTGAAACCAAAATATTTAGTTCAGGTACCCCGTCAACCTTAGATATAGCAAGGTGGGGAGGAAAAAAAGTATCTGTGATAAGCAGTAATTAGTTTAAGAACCTTTTGATTTTTTATGACTTATTAGATAGTTAGAACACATATTTCGAAAGTAAAATTTTGATTCTGACATATTAAATCTAACCTCATTTTGAATTATTATTTAAATTTAATAACCTATCTAGAGAAAACTCTATAATCTGTAAGTATGACTATTTGATAAATAATTCAGACTAGATCAGCCTGGGAGCGACTGTCATCCAGGAAAATGATACTCGCTCCCAGTGGAACCGCGGTAAATTACACCTATGGACTCACCTCACAATCATGAAATGGGTGGCCACAGGGTACGATGGAATCACAATGACGGGCTGGCGAAACTCTCATGTATTTGAAGGATACGGAGCGATCCAAGAAAGAGAGCTCTCTGCTTCCATCTTGCAAGTGTCTCGGCATGTTTTTGGCACGTAGGTCGTAGCAATCCAGCAGGTTATTTCTGAGTCGATCTGTCCACTCGAAACGTCTATCGTCTCGCTGACTCGTCATCGCGTTTCTATTGAATTGATTTTATGCCCCATTTCATATATATA
>CAKNYM010037402.1:1000-18946 GCA_932195095.1 Andricus curvator | reverse complement strand
CCGAGAATTCGATCACGAATATAGTTCGTTTCTCGAAGTCTTGGAGAACGATGTCAGGCCTCGAGTGCGCAACGGAGACTGCAGCCCGAAAATCGTAGTTCCAGAAAATTTGGCACTTCTCGTTTCGGACAATCGACTCTATCTCCCTTGGAACGTTCGGCAGGGCAGGGTCGCGGCCAACACCGTAAGAGCGACAAAGATGGTAATAAAGCACTCTTAGGGCCGCATTATGTCTATAGATATACGTCGTTCCTGCGTGGGTCGGACACCCTGATAGTATGTGTTCTAGGTACTCAGCGTGTGCATGACACGCTCTGCAACTATCACTGGGAACTTCTTGACATAAAATGCGGTTACGGTATGTTAAGGTGGAAATGACACCGTCCTGGCACGCGAAAATAAAACCCTCTGTACCTGAATTAAGCCCTGATGATTTGAGGAAAGCAAAAGTTTGCTCCTTTGACAAGGACTGCCTTTCTACATTTCTGTGAAAGTTTCCTTGCATTTTCTTGTCGAGTAGCTCTGGGTGAAAATTTTCAACCTCTGCCTTCTTCACTTTGGTTTTTAGAAGTGAAGCATCTAGATAAAGTAATGCACTTTCCTCACTTCTGATGTTAAAATTCAGGCCAAGGGTCTCGGCCGCTTGCTCCGCGGCTTTGTAAAGGAACGCTCCTTCGCCAATCATCTCGTGGTTCCTGACCATCTTTAGGAGAGGATCTCTGCTATTCGCAAAGATGTAAGCTGTACTTAGAACAATCCGGTTATGAAGATACTGGAGATTCACAAGTCCGCGTCCGCCTTGACGGCGTGAAATATATAATCGCGGAACGGACGAATTGATATGCAAGCTTTTATGCATATGCATGATTTTACGTGTAGTGACATCAAGGGCCTTAAGCTCGTTCTTCGTCCATTGAACTACCCCAAACGAGTAGAGTAGAACCGGGACGGCAGGCATGTTAGTCGCAGATACCTTGTTCAACGCCGACAGATTAGAAGACCAAATCTGTCGAAGAAGATGCTTGTATCTGCTTCGGAGAGACTCCTTCACTGACGCCCAGGTATGTATAGGTCTCTCCAGTATTAAGATGTCTGATAAGACTTATATCCACAAGCTCAAGGTCCTTGGGAACGCCAGTAATCTTTCCTTTCGTCAGATGAATTTTGGCACACTTGTCCAAGTCAAAGTCCATCCCAATCTCTCCTGTGTAGTTCTTGACAATATTTATAGCAGTTGGAAGTTTGCTTTTACCAGAAGCATAGATCTTCAGGTCATCCATATAAAATACATGAGTGACCTTATGCTCGCGCTGATTAGTGTCGCAACAGAGGTATCCAGGAGAATTTCGTAGTGCGAGAGATAGAGGCAGAAGTGTGATGCAAAAAAAAAAGTATAAAATATATGTACCTCAAATTTTCATTAATTTGCATAGTTTTGAATTGAAGCTTTTATCAATATTGTATCCTATAATATTTTTGTATAATATAAAAAGAAAATTGGAACTGATTTTTACCTCTGTTTTACCTCCAGTTTTTCCAATTGTTCACGAATACACTTAGATTCCTGTTTGGTGATCGCATTTTCAGTATCAGTTTCTTCTATCGTTTTCAAAATCTTAACTATGTCCTGAAAATATTGATTCAAAACCTCAACAGCATCATCACGAGCAGACCATCTAGTAGTGGACAAAGATGCTAATGTGATTGATTTGGTTTTTTCAGTGGACCTTAAAATTTCCCATAGATGTGTGGACGCCGTGAAAAAATTGTACAATGTTTGAACAACGTTAAAAAATAAAACTGCTTTTGAACAACATTCCACTGCATGAACCCCTACCAAATTCAAAGAGTGAGCAGAACATGGAGCATAAATAGCTAAACCATTGATTTCGCGAATTCGTGTTCGTAAACCCTTGTACATCCGTGAACAATTGCTGGCGTTATCATAAGATTGTCCTCTGCAGTCAGTAACTTCCAGGCCGAAAGCCTTAAAAGTAGAAACCACTGCATCTGCCAATTCTTGGCCCTTATGACCGGGATTCTTAATGAATAACAAAAAACGTTCTACCGGAGTACCATCGTCAGTAACATATCTAATTACGAAGGCCAATTGGTCTACGTGTGATACGTCAGGTGTTGAATCTACTATGATTGCAAAATATTTCGCTTTTTTAATTTCTTCAATTATAGTTTTCGACAACATTTCCGCCATCAACGCAAGAAATTCTTCATACGTTGTTTTAGTTAAATAACTAGTAGTTCCAGAGCCCTTGTTGCCAAATTTGCTGATGTGATCCTTCATAAAAGGATCAAATTCCGCGAGAAATTCGATCAGCATTAGAAAGTTGCCATTATTCGGTGAGCCTAGTATTTCATCGCTACCTCTCAACGGAAGACCACGCGAAGCTAAAGTTTTTGTAGCTGAAACAACTCTACGTAAAACACTTTTCCAATAAGAAATTTCCCCCACAAGTTGAGAAGTTAAATTGCAATCGTAGACGATCGCACAGAACAGCAGGTTGAGAGTGTGGATAGTGGGGAGAAGGGGAAAAGTTGACAGTAGCTGCGAGGAGACGTTAGTGACGCTGACCAGGGGGGGAACGGCAGAGAGAAGGGGATCAGGCACGGGCCATAGTCGTGGGAGACCATGGCGTGGATGGGGAAATGTTAGATAAACTAGAGGCGCTCATAAAAGGGTTTAGAGAGGAAACCAGGAAGAGACTGGATAATATGAATAGGGATATGAATAGGCAGATAAAGACGTAAGGGGGGAAATTAGAAAAGTAAGAGAAAAGTGGGATTGAAAGGAGATTGGGAGGGGAAGAAAGGGCAAAGAGAAATAATAACATAGTAGTTAAGGGACTGACAGTGGAGAGTGAAACAGGGGAAGAGGAAATCAAAAATCTTATCAGAGATATTGGAGTTCAAGTAAGAGTAGAAGGAGATTAGAGAATAGGATGGACGAAAGAAGGAAAAGAAGGAATGTTTCTAGTGAAAGTAGGGAGTGAGGAGGAGAAAAAGAAAATTATGGAGGAAAAAAATATATTGAGGGGAAGAAGGGAAAGAATTGATGAGGATTTGAAATGGAGGGAGAGGAAAAGGAGATGGCAAATAGAGCAGAGGGCATGGGTAGAGAGGAAAAAGGGGCGCATGGTATGGATAGGGAGAGACAGATTATGGATAAATGGGGAGGAATGGTTCTGGGATTAAGAATTAGAAGAAATAAGGGAAAAGGGAAAAAGAACTGAGAATGGTAGAAAAAAGGAAGAGGCAAAAGAGTTCAGAGATAAAACAGAGGGGTTTCCAAACGGCAAGGCGGAAGAAAAGTGAGGAGGATAGGTGAGGTAAGGGAAGAGAAAACCGTGAAAATAGCTTTCTGGAATGTGTCAGGCTTGAAGAACAAGAACGAAGAATTTTGGCGGGAGTTAGAAAAGTGGGATGTGATTATGATGAGTGAAACATGGGCGGATGAGAAGGACTGGAAGGGGATGAAATGGATGTTACCTAAAGGTTATGTGTGGACAATGCAAGAAGCAAGAAAGGAACACGTCAAAGGTAGAGGGATGGGCGGTATGGTCTCAAGGGTGAGAAAAGAATTGGTAGTAAAAGGGACAAAAGAAGAGGACAGGGAGGAAAAGGATGGAACAGTGGTAAGAAGGATTATAATTGGAAAATTCAAAATAGCGGTGGTTTGTGTATATAGAAGAAGAGGAGAAGAGGAAGGTTGGAGAGTAATAAGGAGGTGGATGGAGGAAAAGAAGGAAGAGTTGGTTTTGATAGGAGGTGACCTGAATGCCTGGACTGGCGAGCAAGGGGGAGGGATCTGGGATGAAGAAAAGGAGGCCTATATAAGGAGCTCCAAACATAGAGAGACAGACCGGGAGGGGAGGAGGTTAATAGACGTAATAGGAGAAACAGGATGGTTTATTTGTAATGGCAATATGAAAGGGGATGAGAAAGGAGAGATCACATTTACAGGTAAGGGAGAAACAGTAATAGACTACATCCTGGCGGAAGAAAGAATGAGGAATATGATAGGCAGTATGAATGTTGGGAATGAGATAGGGTCCGAGCACTTCCCAGTAATAGCTACACTGAAACGTGGCATCCGTAAGCGCGGCAGAGGGAGAAGGGAAAGAGGGGGAGAAAGGAACATGAAAATGGGTGGCTGGGGGGTAGATACATTAAAAGAGTTTAAACAAAAAATGGAAAAAGAGAATGTTAGGTATGAAAAAGAGGAGGGTGTAGACTCGTTAATTGAAAGGTTGAAAGGGCCGATTGAGAAGGTAAGGGATGAGATAGGTACAAAAGAAGAAATAAAAGAGTGAAAGAGAGGCTGGTGGGACGAGGAATGCACGGAGAGTAAAGACAGAATGAAAGAGTGTGTAAGAAAATGGAGAAAAGGGGAAATGGAGAAGGGGGAGTACAACAGGAGAAAAAGAGAACATGAGAGGATGCTGGAAAGGAAAAGGCAAAGGGGAAAAGAGAAATATAAGGAAGAAGTAAAAGAAGCGATCAAAGAAGGTAGGGTTTGGGACGTGATAAATAGGGAAAGAGGAGGAAGGAAGGGCGTGAATGAAGAAATAGAAATGAGTGAGTGGACGGATTATTTCAAGGGTCTGTTAGGGGGTGAGCAAAATAGGATCAAGGGGGAAAATAGAAAGATAGTGCAGGGAGAAATGGAGGAAGGGAACGAAATAACAAGAGAAGAAGTAGATGAGGCAATAGATAGACTAAAAAGAAACAAGGCTACAGGAGAGGATGGCATGGAGAACGAAGCGATGAAATATGGAGGAGAAGGGGTTAGGGAAGGGATGTGGAAGATCTGCAACAAGGTCTGGAAAGGAGAAGGGTGGCCGGAGGAGTGGATGACAGGGCTGGTAGTACCGCTTGTCAAGAAAGGGGAGGGCAAAAAGGTAGAAGAGTACAGAGGGATCACTCTCATGCCAGTGGGCTATACAATATATGCAGAAATTGTAAGAACAAGGTTAGAGAGTCAGAAAGAAGAAAAAGAAAGTATCCCACACAATCAGACGGGATTTAGAAAAGGGATGGGGACTATAGATAACATTTACGTACTCAACTTCTTGGTTAATAGAAATTTAGGGAGAAAAAGAGGGAAATTAGTCGCCTTGTTCGTAGATTTGAAAGCAGCTTTCGACTCAGTGAACAGAAAAGTGCTATGGCAGGCAATGAAAGAGAGGGGAATAGAGGAAGGGTTGGTGGGGAGGATAAAGGAAATTTTTACTGAAACCAGGATTAGGGTGAAGATAGGGTGGAAAAAAGGGGAGGTTTTCTGGACAGGAAGAGGTCTAAGGCAAGGGTGCCCGTTGAGTCCGCTACTCTTCAATATGCTGCTGGCAGACTTAGAGGAGAAGCTAAAGGAGAAAGGAAAAGGGGGAACGATTTTGGGTAATAGCAAACTATACTCTCTAGCATACGCGGACGACGTAGTTCTATTAGCAGACGATGAGAATGGGTTGAACCTAATGATAAGAATTTTCGAAGAGTATGCAACGGCCATACCACGCTGGAGACACCAGTTCCCGTTAGATCACTGAAGTTAAGCAGTGTTGGGCGCGGTTAGTACTTGGATGGGTGACCGTCTGATACTACTGCGTTGCTGTTGGTGGCCGTGGGTGTGGTGAGCCCACACTTGTAGTTATTTACTACAAGAAACTATCCACCTAGAAACACAAAAATAGACAAAAATAGGTTACGTTTGGAAGATGAACGGACAAATAGTGGAAAGGGTGGAGGAGTTCTGTTACTTAGGTTTTTGGTTTGAGGCCCGAGGGGGAAACGAGGTGCAGGTGAGGAAAAGAATCGAATGTGCGAGTAAAGTAATGGGCCAAGTATGGGGTATAGGAAAGAGAAGGTTCAATGACGATTGGAGAATGAGGGTTTCGTTGTTTGATGCGTTGGTCTGGGCGGTGTTTTGTTATGGAGTGGAGGTCTGGGGATGGAAGGAACATAGGAAAGTGGAAAGCATGCATGAGAGATTTCTGAGATGGGTAATGGGGGTTAGTTGGAGTTGCCCAGGATACATGTTAAGGGAAGAATTAGGAAGGGAAAAAATGGTAACTAGACAAATTAAGAGAGCCTGGAGGTTTGAAGAGAAGTTGAAAAGGGGAGAGGGGATCAAAATAGCACAAGTATGCTTGGACGAAGTTCAAAACAAGGAGACGAGAGGCAATTTGGGAAATTCGAAATGGGAAGAAGAAAGGAAAAAAATGAGGAGGGCTTGTGAAATAAAAGAAGGGGTCCTGGATTGGCGGATCATAGAATTAGAGCTGTTAGTAAGACAAGGAGAAGAGAGATGGAGAAAGATTATGGATTCGAGGTACAATAGATGGTATATGATGGTCAAAGGGTTAACAGAACCAGAATATTTGCAAAAAATAAAAAAGGAAGACAAATGGAATAGGGTGGTATGGTTTAGAATGGGAGAAGGAGTGAGAGCTTGTAGATATTGGATGGAGGAAGAGGACAATCTGTGCAGAGTATGTGGATACGAAATGGAGTCATGGGCACATGTGTTAGAGAGGTGTACATGAGAGGAAGATGGACAGTTGAGTGTGGATGAGTGTGTGAGATGGATTTTGGATGGTAATGGACAGGGAGTGACGTGGATGAAGAAATTGGAAGAAATAAGAGAAAGCACGGGAAGAGGGTAGAGCCAAACGGTTAATCCTAAAAAGGAAAATAACTAGCAAAAAGTAAAATTAGTATAATTAAATTAGTATAATTAGTAAGGCGAAGCATTAGAATATAAGCAGCGGTTAAGTTAGATTAAGGATGGAATGTAAATATATGTACAGGGAGCGGAGGCCCTCAAACCCGTAAAAGGGAGAGATTAAATATACATACATACATACAACTATTCTTCCAACTTATTTCGGATTTTTTCTCGGAATTTATAGAAATCTTTTGAAATGTTTTAAAATATTGTAAAAAATTTTTATTTGTCATTAATCACTTTTTGATAGGACGCTTAGTTTTTGTTGGATTAAAAATAGTAAAATTGAAGTTTTAGATAAACGACACAAGTTACGAAAAAAATATTCAGACAAAAGTTCTTCAGCCAAAAAATAGCTACAAATTTGTTATTAATTATTTTTTATAGGATGCATGGTTTTTGTTTTATTCTTAAAAAACAACATTAAAGAATAAAACATTTATTTTTTGGACAAACGACACAAATTATGAAAAAAATGAATTAACACAAGTTGCTTATTAAAAAAAGAGCTAAAAATTTGTCATCAACAATTTTTTGATAGGACGCGTAGTTCTTGTTCTAATCGTGAAAACTAACATTAAAGATAAAAAATAAAATTTTTTGGAAAACGACAGAAGGTACGTAAAAAAATTAATAGCTATTAAAAAGTGTTGAACGAAAAAATCTACAAATTTTTTATAAACTCTTGTTATAAAAATAAAAAAATTAACTTTTTGGAAAAAGGAAACATACAAAAGACAAAAAGTATCAAATATCGAAAAATAATTTTTTTTTTCTAAATTTTGGTCGACAAATGCAGTACTACTTTACCCCTCCAACACAATTTTGTGAGACCAACAGTTGTAATAATAAAGCCCAAAATGTCAAACTCAAAAAAACATACAAAAGTAAAAAATTATCAAATTTCGAAAAATAAAATTTGTTTCTGAATTTTGTTTAAAAACCTTAAAATCTTTTAAACTTCCAAATTTTTAAAAATCGTTTTTAAGTTTATTTTAAATATAATTTTTCAGAAAATAATTTCAAGGTTTCCCGGAAATCGTTAAATCTTAAGAAAATTTTTTCATTTTCCTCAAAAAAGCATCGTTTTCTGAAATTGGCAAAGTTTATTGAAGCACAGTTCCGTTAATGGAAAATTCGGAAAGGCTAATTATAACTGAATAAGTTATTTATTATTCATTTTATACAAAACCTGGATGTTCTGGAAAAGTTTTTTTTTTCATTCAAAGATTTATTTCAAAGAATGTTAGTAAAATTCCTTATAATTTCTGTGATACTCCGCCGCGAAAAATGGTGAAAATTAAACATTTATATTGGAAATTAGTGCTTTTTGTTTAAAATTTAACTATACATTTTTTTAATTCCATTTTTTTTGTAGAAAATAAATCTTCTTGTTTGGAAGTTTAAGGGCCGATTTCACCAACTCTGATTAAGATGTTAATCCTCGATTATTCTAATTTAATCAGTACCTTGCGTTCACCATCTTCTAAAGTATGATTAAAGAGAGTTAATCACTGTTGAACTTAACCTCTCGATTTTGGCCGGTTAACGGAGTTAATCGGCGATTAACGCTGGTTGGCAGAACAGAACCTCAAAATTGAAGTTTGCACTTGAGCATGTTCAGAGCGAATGTGGATAATTTGTATCATATCTACGCTTTTGTTTTTATCAATATGTAGATGAAAGAAACTACGAAGCCAAAATACCTTTGATGAGTCGGCCGTAAAGTGTAAATTGTGTTCCGATAACCTCACTTTTCTTACCTACAGTTTCTTTCATATCATTGGAAGAGATAATTCCTTTTGAAGAAACATGCGGATGTAAAATACATAAGTTACCGAAATAAGAATTCAGTCGCATAAATTCATTTTGCAGTGCTGAAAATAAATATTTAATCAATTTAAGCTCGCAGTGCGCATCATGAAGCTTCCTTCTTGTATGTTTTTCATATATGCATCAAATATTTCTGAGCGTCTTTAATTATTCACTATTAATGCCTTTCTAATAACATTATTATTTTTTGAACTGAAATAGTCATAGAAATTTGAAACATTATTTTAATATATTATATCCACACAAAATTATTTCACTTCTTGACAAAAAAGACTTCTGCTGGATGTCACATGACTTGGTTAATGTCGTCAGCTTGTACCGTGCGCGCGCAAGAAACTTAAGCGTTCTTCTTGGAGCGGCCAATCAGAATCGCCGTTACAAGAGAATATCAGAGTTACCACGAAAAGGGTATATGATTAGCTAATCAGAGTTAAAATGTCCATGGTGGAACGCATTACAATGTGACGTAGGGCCATGCCTACTTAATTAATTTATACGCCACCTAGCGGCCTTAATCGCAAATACTGAATACATGTAGGAACCTGCGTTGCCGATATAATTTAAAATCCAATAAGCGCGAAACTCAAATTAAATTACGAAAATCGCAATCTCTAAGAAAGCAAAAAACCCCAATATTTGAAAATAAGCAGATACTTTAGAACAGGAAACGAAGCCTGAAACCTTTAAGAAGGAAAATTACAAAATAGCGGAACGAATGTAGAAAGCGAGAACACTGAGAATATACCGAATAAATAAATCATAGATGCAGAAAGAAAACAAAAAAGAGAAACTCAGAACGCATAAATCTTTGTGTCTCAAGGACACTTCCGACTTCCAAGAAATTTATCATATAAACCATTAATGTCCTTGAAGCAAGTATGAAGAACAAAACCTTTGACCGGAAACGGGAAAACAGTAAAAATCTAAATTCTCACGAAACACACTTCCAGATGTTTGAAAGAACCAAAATCAAATCACCAAAACAATTATTTGTCCTTTCTTTTCTTTTACCTCTTTAAGTAAATATACTTCAAAGAATACAACCCTCTTCAAATACTTTACAAACACCCCACGACTTCTTCTCAAGAAAAAACCTTAACACAAAAAATTCCATTGTCTACAAAACACATGGAGCCAATAACATAAAGACAAGGCGCCAAACACCCGACCCCTCTACTCATATTTCAAGATTTATGGCTCGGGCATCGTCCCGACTTCCGTCCCGACTCACTGACATCACAAGGCCAAACGTCACCCCATAAATGACCTGTCAAGTAGACCCTTTAAATTCACTTGACAGGATGTGGCCCAAATAAGATTTTTTATGTCCTTCAAGGAAAACTCTTCTTTCCTAGAATACCCTCCCCTCCCATGCATAACTTATTAGAACCGGTTTTTCTTGCGTAATATGGGCGTGGACAAGCTTTCTTTCCTAAATAGTGATTGGTTAAATCTTTGTATAACTATCAGCGCTAGAAACTATGATAGGCTACTCCATATTTTCCTAGGCGTGGTTTAGCCATATAAAAACCAGCTCCGCGCCGTTTTTCGGCAGATCTAGATTTCCCTCGGATATAATCGTTTTCCGAATCTCCGCAGCCATTTTTCTGAGTTCTAACTCCGTTTCCGTTTCGACAAATTTATTATTGTGACGCGCAACATAAAAATCGTGAATATTAGCAAAATTCTTTATAATTATATCATACACGGTTCGTCGGTTAAATATTGTGAGTGTGTGACTCGAAACAAACTGGATTGTTTTGTGAATTGTGACTCGTCGAAACAACAAGGGAAATAAAAACAGTGTTCTTACGAGTGAAATTAACAAGTGCTTTATTTGTGTCGACCTTTCCCTATCTACATTTATTTCCAGGAGAACACCTTATGTTCTACGACAGCAACGAACCACGATTTTAAAACATCGTCGAAGAGGAACCAACAATATTTAAATTTGCCGCGATCAAGTCAACCTAGATCTCCCTCTTATCGAGTATCAAAAAATCAAATATAAATTGGCGACATCCGAGTTGGACGTCACAACAATTTAATCATGATTAAATCCTCGATTAAAGAATAATCATGATTAGCTAATCATGTATTTAATCAGAGTTGGTGAAATCGGCCCTAAGCATATTTTTTAAAATATGTTGTTTGGTAGAAAATTAATTTTGTAGGTTAAAGTTCATCTTCTAGATTGAAAAGGTAACTATTTTTTGAAAATTCATTGTTTTATGGTTTAAATTTTAACTGGTTAAAAAGTCTTTTTTTTTTTTGGTTGAAAATTTAAATATATTCTCTTTCAAATTCTTTGTTTTTTGGTAGAAAATTAATTTTAAAGGTAAAAAATTAATCTTTTTGACTGAAAATTGAACTATTTTTTGCAAATTCGTTGTTTTTGTTTGAGAATTTAACTATTCTATTTGCTTTTTTAATTGTTCAAGATTAATCTAAATTATTAATTTTTTTAGATTATAATTAATTGAAATATATATTTTTTTAATTAGTTGTTTTTTAAAATAGAAAATTAATTTTCAAGGTTAAATTTTGATATTTTTGATTGAAAATAGAACTATTTTTTAAAATTCATTGTTTTGCTTAAGAAAATTCACAATGATTTTTTTTTAAATTAATTTGAAGAGAATATTTCAAAAGATTACAAGATAATACATTTTCTTAAGCTTCCTGGGAAATTAAAAATAGTTTTTTATTTTGAAAAATTAATTTTAAGCGAATATTCAAAAACTTTAAAAATATTGGCAAAAAAGGTTCTGGAAGATTTTAAGGGATCTTTGCAATTTTGCACAATAAAAAAAATCAGGAAAAATTTGAATGCATTTAAAACATAGTTTTGATACTTTAAAAAATAATTTTAATATTGACAAGATTTAAAAAAAAATTAAAAGAAAATGTACATTTTTGAAGATTTGGAAAGGAAATTTTAGATTCTTTATAAGAATTTTGAAAGGTTTCAAGAAAATAAAATTTTTTTCTCAAGATTCCGAGGAAAGTTTTTTATGTTTTTTTCTTTTGCAAAAATAATTTATAAAGATGATTCAAAAATATTTTTGAACGTTTTAAAATATTTTAATGAATGATAAAACTGAAGAATCCCGAAAAAGAGTTTTATCAATTATTTTAGTAAATAACGGTGAAAAAAGGTAGAAAATAAAAAATGTTTATTGAAAATTAGTTGTTTTTTTGTTGTTCAAGATGTAAGATATTTTTTGAAATTGTTATTTCTGGTAGAAAATAAATTTTCTTGTTTGATAATTCATCTTTTGTATCGAAAATTTAATTACTTGGTTAAAAATTCATTTTTTTTATTGCAAACTTAAATTATATTTTTTCAGATTCTTTGTTTTTTGGCAGAAAATTAATCTTCTAAATTAAAAATTTATCTTTTTGATTGAAATTTCAATTATTTTTTTGAAAACTCGTTGTTTTTTAGTTGAAAAATTTACTATTCTTACAACTAATTCCGCATTTTTTCTCGGAATTTATATAAATCTTCTGAATAAAAAGGCAGCGGCTTTTCTTAAAATTTGAATAGTCGATTTTCTCAAAAAAACCCACACTTATATTTTTTGCCAATTTTTTGTTGAATTTGTACTATTATAAGGAAAATACCTTGTGAGTTTTGTGTGGTACAAAATTAACAAAAAATTGACCAGAATCTGGAAAGAAATCTTGAATACCTGAATTAGGTGAAAAGTTATATAAGTTGAAAGAAAAAATTGCGGTTTTTTTTAAACAAAGCAAAAAATTCTAATACGCATAACTTCGTAAAAATATTTGTTTGACAAATCGCAAAAGTACGCATCGCCTAATTTCGTCTAAAAAACAACATATTTTGTCTTCGAGAGATACTGCGACATCAAGTGTAGAACCCGCCTGATTTGAAATGGATTCGGTCCTTTCAAAATTTCATATGAATCTTAAGAATATTCTCTTGAAACCATTCAAAATTCTTAAAAAGCTTCTAAATTGGTTTAAAATATTTAAAAATCTACACTTTGTTTTAAGTTTTTTGAAATCTTTTCAAGTTTAAAATTACATATTTTTGAATCTTTTGAAAAATTTTAATCTTAAAATCTTTTAAACTTTGAAATATTTGAAAATCCGTTTCGAAGTTATTTTGAACATAATTTATTAATGAAAAATTTCATTTGAAAGTTTTCCGGAAATCGTAAAATCTTCAGAAAATGTTATCATTTTCCTCAAAAAAAACAACGTTTGTTCAAATTGGCCAAAATAATTGAAGCTCATTTCGGTAGAAAGGCTAATTGTAACTGAGTATGTTATTTATCATTTGCTTTATAACAAACCTGGAATACTAATCTATATTATTTATTTATTTCTTTTTTATTGTATACCATTAAGCCATTTGCCTTTCAGGATAGGCGTGACACTACCCGATTCGGGTAGTGTTTCTAGGTGGATAGTTTTCTTGTAGTTATAAATAACTACAAGTGTGGGCTCACCACACCCACGATGTGCCAACAGCACTCAGTATTCTTGAATGGTCTCCCATCCAGGTACTAACCGCGTCCAACGCTGCTTAACTTCAGTGATCTGACGAGAACTGGGTTTTTCAGCATGGTATGGCCGTTGGCATTAATTATTACATTAATTAATTATTAATTATTAATTATGATTAATTAAAATTTTTTCAAATTCCTTGTTTTTTTGGTAGAACATAAATTTTCAAGGTTAGAAATTCATCTTTTTGATTGAAAATTTAACTATTTTGTGAAAATTCGTTGTTTTTCGTGGAAAATGTAACTATTATATTGGTTTTTTTTTTGTTAAAAAATTATCTTCTTAGTTAACAATTTATTTATTTAATTAAAAATTCAACTATTTCTTCAAAATTCGTTCTTTTTAAAAAATCTTCTATAAGTATTCGGAAATCCTTTCAAGTTTCAAAATATTTTTAATCACTTCAACACTTCAAACATTTCTAAATATCATTTAAACGGACTCGGATTTTTCTTAACATTTTCAAAAATCTTTAAAAATTAAAAAAAAATTCCTGAAGATAATCTGGATTTTTTCTCGGTATTTTCAAAAAGTTTCTAAATTTGTTGTTCAAAATCATTAAAAATCTACATTTTGTTTTATGTTACGTCCCAAGAAATATAACTTACCTTATATTTTATTAATTTAAATGATGGTTCCTCGTTTTAGATTCTAATATAAACTAGAACACTGGGATGAGGATAAATACCGATTACAAAAATAAATCAATTAATCATGAACTTTAGTTTCCCTTCTAGAAATAATCGATTGGACACGATTCATAACGATTAAGAGTGATCAAAAGTTGAATCGTTTTAAATTGTTGCTAATTGTGTCAATTGTTTCCAATCGGGTTGAATTGAGTAAATACACTTGCCTGCAGTGCGCCCTCTGCAGTTTTCGTTCGTAACACACATGACGCGCACGTGTTTATAGGTTGGAAATTAAATTTTTAACAATTCAACAAAAATTTCAAGTACAAAAAATAGAATGTTTGTTCAGGCGGTATACCGAATGAAGAGTCGAAGTTATGTGGGTTAACGGTACGTAAAAATCATGCCATCTAACGATGTGACAGTGATATATAGTGTCTTCATCAAGTAGGCAGTAGTAGTTTGATTTAGCGTGTATATTATTGTAAAACTTTTATTTACTTCTTTTTAAATTCATATTCTTGACATTTTTTGTTTGAAAGCGTAAAAAACCGCTTGTAAATAATTATCGCAATATCAAAATGCTGTAGTGACAACTTAACCTCAGATTCACAATAATGGATACCCAATTGAAAACGATTGAAATCATTAGAACGTAGAATGGCGCCAATATTTTGAAACTCGGACTAAATAAAGTGTAGGTAACTCATTAAATTCTTTTAATTTTTAGTAGAAAAACTTATCCAATCTTTTTAAATGTCTTGCAGCATAACAATTTTGAATTTATAAATAAGTTTGATTTGAAATTCTCGAAAATTTCTAGTTTTAAATATTTAAAATACTCAATTTTGAATATTACAAATAATTTGTTTTGCAATGCCTAATCATAAAATCTTTGAATTTTAAAGGTTTCAAATTTTTTATTTTATAGTATTAGATTGTTCAGAATGCTTAATGTAATTAAAAATTCAAATAAATTAACAATAGTTGACAGAAATGAACTTGAAGATTTAACTATTTAAACACTGTTACAGATTAAACTATTTTTAAATTTAAACATTAAAAATTGTAGTATTTACAGGTGAAATAGTTCAAAATTGTATTAAATACATGCAGGAATCATCGCAACAACTGGTTTTCCTTCCCCGAGCACAGACATTTTCAAGGGTGGCGATTCGGCGGACGATTTCAAATTCCCGGTCAAGTTGTTCAATTTTCCCAGTCAACTAAAAGTAACATATTCATATTTGCCGCAAAACGCAAACATTTATTTTAATTCATGACGTTCATTCTGAACATCCTTTAACACAACAAGCAGAACATTGCAAAATAAATGAATTTTTTAAAAATACTTAAATTTTCGACTAAAAATATCAATTTTTTACAAAAAAAAAATGAAATAGTTAAACTTTTAGTTGAAAAAATTAATTTTCAACAAAAAAAAAAACGGATTTTCAACAAAAAAGTTGAATTTTCAACCAAAGTGATGAATTTTCAAATAAAATTATGAATCTTCAACTGAATAGTTAAATTAAAAAAAACGTTTTAACTAAAATTATGAATATTTAACTGGATCACTTGAATTTGGAACCAAAAAGATGAATTTTTAAACCAGAAGATTAATTTTCAAATAAAATGAATTATTTTGTACAGAAAATACAATTTGTCAACAAAATACATGAATTTTCAACAAAATATTTGAATTGTTGATTAAAGAAGACAAATTTTCAACCAAATAGTTGAATTTTGAACAAAAAAAAAAAATTTTAACCGAAAATGGAATAGTAACATTTTTAGTAAAAAAAAATTATTTTTTAAACCAAACATAAGAGTTTTCAACTAAAACAATGAATATTCAACTAAAACAGTTAAATTTTCAAGCAAAAAATTAATTTTTACTAAAAAATATAAATTGTCAACCAAAACTTAAATAATTAAATTTCAATTTAAAAAAATGTATGTTTAACCAAACAAACGAAGTGATGAATTTTCAAATAAAATTGTAAATATTTACCTGAAATAGTTGAATTTTAAACCAGACTTTAACTAGAATAATTGAATTTTGGACCAAGAAGATGAATTTCTACCAAAAGACAAATTTCCAACTAAAAAAGTAATTTTTCTACCAAAAATTGAATAAATAAATTTTTAGGCAAGAAAAAAAAGTTCAAAAAAAGAGAAGAATTTTTAACTAAAATTATGGAATATTCAACAGCAATAATAGTTACATTTTCATTTAAAACATATATATATTCAACCAAAAAACATTCAAAGAAAAAGAATAGTTGAATTTTATGCCAAAAAGATGAATTTTCAGTCATAAAGATTATCTTTTTACAAAAAAGTCAAATTTTCCACAAAATACATAAAGTTTCAAACAAATAGTTCAATTTTTAAATGAAAAATATCGATTTCCAACGAAATAGTTGAAATTTCACCAAAAAAAGATGAATTTTAAATTAAAATGATGAATCTTCCACGTGAGAGTGATAGTGGGACAGAGGGTGACGAATTAAAAAGTAAAAATGCTAATATCCGTAGGATATTAGAAGATGAGAAAGAATCTGAATAGCCTGACTCTCAGTTAATTTTAATTGTTCTGTACCTAAAATACTTTAATCAATTTATTTAATAAATTACACGTTTTTTATACAAAATTATAGACAATGAAATGAATAATTTGATGAAAAAACTTCACCACATTGGCAAATTTGTTGATAACAGCACTCTCAGCTCGCGGAAATTATTACAAAACATTTATTCAATTTTTTTCATGAACATATTGTTTAAAATGTGTTGTCTCGAAAAAAAGTAAATAAACGTTTTCAAATAATTCCCGCGAGACGAAAGTGCTGCCATCAAATTGCCACTTCATAACCACGAAATCCTACTACCGATTGGCCCGATTGGGAACGATTGGGAACGATTGAAACTTTGCAACACTCAATCGTTCCCAATCGTGCACACACGATTAACAAACACGATTGAAAACAATTCAAATTTCGTTCTATCGTTCTTAATTGATTTCAATTAATTATTTCTAGAAGGGTTTATAAATGAACTGAGTTTTATTTAGAAAATTTAAAATAAAATACAAGGTTTGAATTGAAAGATCAAAAAAATGATACAGCTTCTTGTCCACCTTAAATAGGGATGACCAGTTAATCAAACAATAGAGTAAAGAAAATGAGATAATTTAGAACTTACGTTATTTTTGTATGACGTTTATTGCACCCTCTTGCTGGTTAAAAAGGAAAGTGGCTCGCCTTTTGATGTACGGACCCTATGTGGGACCCGTAGGGGGTGAGTACCGAAGAGTCAGTGAATCTGGCCCCGTTGTTCGCTTTGTGGCAGGTGCTGTTTTGTATCGAAGTTCCCGCACAGAAGTTAAACTGAAGACACACCGATGTTACTTGTTGACGGGCCGAGTGTCTTGGACCGGAGCTTAGAGTTTATTGTTTATTTTATTTAGCTTGGTTAATATATTTAATTTCAACTTTCAAACTGTCACATATTCTTAATTTTATCATCGACCGTATAGTTGAATCGACACGGTTTCCTGGGCACATTTGATCCTATTTGACTCACGTACGCGAGGCGAATTTTCGATTTTATTGTTTATTTTATTACGTTTGGTTAATATATTTATTAATGTCAACTTTCAAAATGTCACATGTTCTTAATTTTATCATCGACCGTATAGTTGAATCGACACGGTTTCCTGGGCACATTTGGTCCTATTTGACCCACGTCCGCGCGGACAATTTTAGATTCTACTGTGGATTTTATTTTTTTTGGTTAATACATTTAACAATATCAACTTTCAAACTGTCACATTATCTTATTTTTACATCAAAATCGACCGTATAAATGCATTAACATGGTTTCCAGTGCACATTTGATCATATTTGACCCACGTCCGCGCGGCTAATTTTCGATTGTATTGTTGATATTATTTCTTTTGTTTAATATATTTATTAATGTCAACTTTCAAACTGTCATATATTCTTAATTTTATATGCAAATCGACCGTATAGGTAAATCGACACGGTTTCCGGGGCACATTCGGTCCTATTTCACCCACGTCCGCGCGGCCAATTTTCGATTTTATTGTTGATTTTACTTCGTTTGGTTAATATATTTATTAATGTCAACATTCAAACTGTCACATTTTCTTATTTTTACATCCAAATCGACCGTATA
>CAKNYM010037400.1:23104-44215 GCA_932195095.1 Andricus curvator | reverse complement strand
GTTGTGGAGAATGATCAGTGTAAGATCTACTGGAATTTCTCATTCTCCACCACTCAACGTATCAGTGCTACGAAGCCTGATATTGTCCTCCAAGATCTGAAGAACAAGATCATTTACGTGATTGAATTCTCGGCACCAGCCGATGGTAATATCACGGCAAAGGAGGAAGAAAAACGGGCGAAATATCAAGCACTTCTTTTCAAGCTGAGCAGGCTCTACCAAGGCTTCAAACTCCATCTTGTAATTCTCATAATCGGCTGTCTTGGAGGTATGAAAGCTTCATTTATTAGCCAGCTCAACAAGATTCCGGCTTGCCAGCGTCAGGCTCATTCCATCGCGAACCGGATGCAAAAGGCTGTTCTTCTGGGATCACTTCATCTGGTCCGTCACCACTGTTCCTCATAACATTCTACAAAGATTGGTAGCTCTAAAAAAGTATCCAGAGGTGAAACTTCATCTCCAAATGTCCCGTCTGCCGCGTAAGATTATCCGCGGCTAGAGACCTGACTCCAAGGAACAGTGTTGCCCGATGTTATCTCGCGTAAATTTCCCGCTCTTGCTTACCTTCTAGGACAGAAGGGGCAGAAGCGGATGACGTACACGTTCCAGTTGCGTCGGGATTGGTTGCTTTAAAGAACCATGATCGTAGCTTCCGGAGCCTACAACTTCTCATAATAATAATAGCATGGTAGCTCCAAGAAAGCATCCAGAGGCGACTGTTGTCACCTCCAACACTCACGGCCTGCGTAAAGACAACAGCGGTAAAGACAAACTCCAAACTACACCATGCTCCTAATTTTGTACCTACAACATCATCGCAAATGATTTCAAACATCGTATTAAAATAACTTATAACATCGTCATCTTATCAGTCACTTGACTTAGTCCGTGGCTATGACGAAAAACCGCGTTCACCCGAGAAAAAGTTTGAAAAAAAATAATAAGGTGTTCCCGCGTTGTCGTCGTCGCGGTAGGGCTTGAACTTTCCTCTCATGAATTTGACGGCTATGTTGGCCGTAGCATTGCTACTGACAGGGTTTCCCATGCCAGACAGGCAGAGAACGAAGAGGAAAGTGACTAAGAGGAACACCAAAACCCATAAATAATAATGGAGAATATTTTAAAAATTTTGAAACGCTTGTCGCTACCCGAGGATCGTCGGGGCGCTCCTGGAGCCACCGCTGGGGGCCACAGCATGCGGGCCGGTGGTGATGGTGAGCTGCGAGATTGTCAGGCAGATCTCACTAATGAAACACCTGGCCAGCAAGAACATCTGCGACATACGGTAAGCAGTAAAACATCAACTGTGTCTGCTGAGGATGCTTTGGCTAGCGTTAGCTATTTGCAGCCAACCACTTCAACAGAAATACCGTGGGAGAGCATCAAGTGGGATACCACAATGAATGAGAAATTGATGCGTCTCTATTATGAAAGTGCGAAGTTTGAAACCTCACGCAAAAAAGGACAAAATTTTATAACGAAATTTGCCGCAAAGTATCCTCAAACAGAGAAAGTCGCATTAAGAGATCTTATCGCTAAGGTGAAGGACATCAGGACTAATCCACTCATCTCAGAAGATCGAGCAATGGAGATTAAACAGCAGGTTGATTTGGAGTGGAAAAACAATGGCAATGAACAGCAGTTAGAGGAAGCCGCGTCACACGAACAAGCAGTGGCAATTGATGTTCTTCCTCAACCTGGTGATGATCCAGCACCACCACATCCTCCGGAGGTAGATGGCCTAATACAACCAGTGCCAGAAGCAGAGGTTCAAAAACCAAGGAGGCGATTAAAATGGACATACCATATGAACAGAGATGTGATGCGCTCTTATTTTTTGGCAAAGAAAAGTGGGCAAAGTGTAAATAGAGGACATCATCGTCTCTTCTTACTTAAGTACTCAGGACTAGCCACAAGAATAAATTAGCAGAATCTAGCAGATCAAAAACGCTCAATATCTGTAAACAAATTGCTTTCGGCTGTTGAAATAGCTGCCATCGAAATGAAAGTGGAACAGCAACTTCCTATTGATGAACTTCCGTTGGAAGATGTGGACAACGAGGACTTGATGGCAGCTGAAGGCATAGGTGCTAGGGATAATGAACATCAAGTACCGGATGGAATAGAACCACATCCGGACATTATAAACGATGATCTAAACAGCGAAGTCCCAGAAAAGCTACAGCACCTTGAAAGGAATTTTGGTCATGCTTTACTAGAGTTCAGACATGTAGAACCAACACAAAGGCATTCACTGCCCAAGATGAACATCACAGGTGATCTGCGTGCACTAATAGAGCACCTGAACAACAAGGTTTTACCTATGCATTTGAACGCAACACAAAATGCGTTAGAGGTGCAAACTCTTGTATACTGTGCAGATGTGCCAACCGTTAGAACGTTGGGCCGCAGAACTAGGCCTATAAATGCAGTCTTTGCCCCAAGACAGGAGCGAGATCCATAATGGAAGATCAGGTTGGATATGGATGTCAGCAAAGTAAGGTGCAAATTGGGTCGACTGACTCAATATAAAAAAGGAAATCGAACCAGAAAGCTGATACACCATGTTATTAAAATCATCCACCCTCGTTACATCGAGACATTGACACCATCAATATTGGATGAGATTATAGACTCCCAGCGGCAGAGACTTGATGTTCTTACTGCTAGACTGCGTCGGTACAAGAAAAGTAGTGCAAGAAGGCAACAAAATCGAACCTTTCAGGCAGATGAAAGAAGGTTCTATCGTGAACTGGAAGACATGACTAACTATTGGTCAGATGTTTGGGGAAAAACTAACAGAAGTAATATGGACACTGTGTGGTTCCAACTGGAGAAAGCAAGAGCAAGCAATAACCCTGAAACATGATAAAGAGGATGGTCATCAATTGACCCATCTTCTATACATGGATGACCTGAAGCTGTAAGCTAGTTCGGACAAGAGACTGCAGCAAGTGATCGATGTCACGAAGCTGTTTTCCAACGATATCCATATGGAGTTTGGACTAGATAAATGCAGAACAGTGCATTTAATCAGAGGAAAATTAGGGACCGCAGAACAAGAAAACGATTTCGTGAATGACATCGAGGCAATGGCTGAGGGCGAGTCATATAAATACCTGGGTATTCTCGAATCCAAGGGTATTCAGCATACGATAGTTAAGAAAAGCCTAACGACTGCCTTCACTACAAGACTCAGATTCGTTCTGAAGAGTTCTCTTAACTCGGCAAACAAGATCAGGGCAATGAACACCTATGCCATCCCTGTTCTCACGTGCTCCTTTGGGCTCATCAAATGGTCGAACACAGACCTCGAACGATTAAACAGAATCATCCGCGTAGAAATGACGAAACACCGTATGCACCACAGTAATTTGGCGATTGAAAGGGTAGTTCTACCACGACATAGAGGGGGTAGGGGCATTGTAGATGTCAGAAAACTGTGTGAGTCACAAGTTATACAGTTGCGGGACTATTTTAACAGCAAGCGAGATGTTACGCTTTACAATACGATCTGTGAAGCGGATCTTGACTACACGCCCTTGAAATTGTCCTCAGAGGAGGCCTTGAATATCAGGGCAGAAACCATAAAGGAATTAGAAATGCAATGGAGACAGAAAGCCATCCACGGCGAACACCCCAAAACATTAGATCAATATGAAGTGGATAGTGAGGCATCCAATATTTGCCTGAGAAAGGGAGTCCTGTATCCAGAAACGGAAAGATTCGTCATTGCGATTCAGGATGGGGTTGTGAGCACCAGGAATCATCGCAAACACGTGTTACATCGAAACGTGGTTGACCGGTGCCGATTATGTGGAGATACCAACGAATCCATTGAGCACATTATTGATGGTTGTCGCGTAATGGCTCAAAGAGAATATACGCACAGACATAATGATGTTTCGGGCATTATACATCAACAACTTGCCCTAAACCTAGGACTCTTAACAGAATGGATGCCTTTCTATAGATACATTCCAATGCCCGTTTTATAAAATGAAGATTACATCTTATATTGTGATGTGACCATCCAGACGGATCATTACATCCGAGCCAATCGACCTGACATCGTGATGCGAGAAAAAAAAGGTGGAAGAGTCTACATCATCGACATTGCTTGTCCACTTAACCGAAATTTGCAGGCAACCTATACAACCAAGATCCATAAGTATAGCGAGCTAAGGCATGAAGTAAAGGCAATATGGAGGAATGTAAAACATGCATCTATTCATCCTATCGTGATTTCGGCTACAGGCAATGTGCACGCAAGATCCAGTGAACATCTTGAACATTTAGGAGTCAGTAGGGTACTGGCGGCAGTTCAGAAGGCGGTTTTATTAAACACCTGTCGCATTGTAAGAAACTTCCTAGACCATCAGGAATCAAGTGACTAAGAACCTATGGCGTGATACATTGTAGCTCTAAGAAAGCATCCAGAGGCGACTGTTATCACCTCCAACACTCACGGCCGCTGTGTAAGGATAACAGCGGTGAAGACAAACTGCAAACTACACCATGCTCCTAATTTTGTACCTACGACATCATCGCAAATGATTTCAAACATCGTATTAAAATAACTTATAACATCCTCATCTCATCAGTCACTTGACTTAGTCCGTGGCTATGACGAAAAACCGGGTTCACCCGAGAAAAAGTTTGAAAAAAAAATAATAATGCAATAAGGGGATTTTTGGGTAATTGGTAATTGGTAGCTCTAAAAAAGTATCCATAGGTGAAACTTCATCTCCAACTGTCCCGTCTGCCGCGTAAGATCATTCGCGGCTAGAGACCTTACTCCAAGGAACAGTGTTGCCCGATGTTATCTCGCGTAAATTTCCCGCTCTTGCTTACCTTCTAGGACAGAAGGAGCAGAAGCGGATGACGTACACGTTCCAGTTGCGTCGGGATTGGTTGCTTTAAAGAACCATGATCGTAGCTTCCGGAGCCTACAACTTCTCATAATGCAATAAGGGGGTATACAATTTTTCTGCACCATTCGGTTGGCCCCTGAGCGACTTTTTTTTAACTAAATTTTGATTTTTAAAACATATATGCTTATAGGAAATTTTATTGCTAATCTCTTTTTCCTCTTGTAAAAAGTAGTCACTTTTGCTGTTTCCAAAATAAATGCAAAAAACACATTTTTTGAGAAACGACGATTTTCAGTGTTTTTCACTTCAACTCGCTCTAAATCCCAGAGTTTTCCATTTTTTCGCATTAAAATTGCAGGAGTTACTCATTAGTCTATTATTGAAGTGTTTGCAAAGTCTATCTACGTAACTTTCAAATACAATAGACTTCTAGCGGATGAAATGTTCACTAGGGTCCACATAAGTTTTCTGAAAAGTTTCACTCCCATTGGTCCAGCTGCTGAAAAACTATGATGCTTTAATTATTTCGCTCGGCGTCGTGAATGTACGACTCAGCGCCGTCTATGAGAAAGGCGAGCCGCACTGCTGATTCCTGAAGGTCTGCACGTAAAAACTTATATTTTGCAGGATTTTTCTACAAAAATTTATTATGAAACTAATAATATTTTATATAAAAAAATATGTATTTATACATGTAATATCTCACGTAAAAAGGATAAATTATTATGAAATCTCTTTCAGCCAAAACGTATTATTATCTTTCCCTCTTTCTTTTCTTCTTTCTTTGCCTAAAAATAATGTGCAACGATTTCTCAGAAAATTTTGTAAACATGGCGGTAAACATAATAATAGTGAGGCAAGTAATCTGCATTAGGGGCTGTCCATAAATTACGTAACGCTAAAATTTTAAAATTTCATGACCTGCCTGTCTGTCAGTAACGCTACCGTAACAATCGAACTCTATCCTGTCTGTCTGTTTAAAGTAACGTAACGACCTCTCGAAAAATGAAAAAAAACTAGACAGAATATAATAACCTATTGCTACGATTTGGTTTTTCATATTTATTTAGTTTAACCATTATAAGCCAAATAATCCAATATCATATTATTGTATTGTTAATATTAAAAATACTCTGAATAAATTTTATTTCAATGATGATGCAAGCGCAGTAGCAAAAGGCGCGAACATTGGCATCACTGATCAAGACTGAAGCAGAGTCAAGCAAGCCAGAGTAAAACAAGTCAGAGTATATAGCATATATATATATATATATATATATATCGGTTTCGGTTTCGATTCCTTTGGAATAGAACCGAAGGGCCTATGACAAAGCCACCGAACGCGTCCTCGGGTTGCGGATAGAGGGTTTCTGTACCAAGGGTTTCTGCTGAATATGGTTACAATAATTAATAAGCAGTCGCGGGCAATTGTCCAGGGATGGTCCCGAAGGAATAACTCCTAAGCGGTGGCGTAACAACCGTGCCGAAAGCTGAATGGCACCTGGGTTAGGTGTCTCAAACGGTGACTCTGGGATACCGGGCGACCTCTCAGAGTATCAGCCTTATCCTTGCACGCGGGGCTCTACAATGATGGACTAACCCTTTCCCTAGCTGCTCGTGGGAACAACAATGATACCACCAAAACACCAAAATATTGTAGATGCGGTTCAAGACAATAGAACGCGCAGAGCACCCGACAATGGGTCGGAAAACAATGCCGATCAGCCTAGAGTTCGGGGTGCTGAAAATAATTTAGATGAAAACACGACGACGAACCGGCGAAATGCCCACATTGAGTGGACAGATCGACTCAGGGATGACGTGCTAGACTGCTACGATGCCAGCATTACCCCTGTTCGCGGAGGCTTTATGGCGCGTATGCACACTCTGTGGTGCCAGAAACACCCAGAGCTTCAACACGTTTCGCATCAGTCTTTGCGAAATCAAGCCGACTACCTCCGGAAAAATGGATATGTACGCGGAGCGCTTCCCCAACCGCTGCTTTATCAAGCTGCAGACGAAGATGAGGAAGCGACATTGAGACCAACCGCAGAAAGCAGGCACCTTCTGAGAGATGATCGCAATTTGATTACTAGAAGGAACATTAACATGCAAGTTCCTCCTAAGCCCCAAGATCTGGCTGAAATCGATGCCTTCCTTCGTGGAGATATCTCGCAAGAGTCCGACCTCTGGACCATCAATTGCTCAGTGTATGGTGCTGCGAGAACTTTGGCTGATTCAAATCGAAGGCTGAAACCAACGATGGATCAAAAGACCAAAAGACGCTTGCATCAACTGAAAAGGAAGATTGGATGGGCAAGACAGAATGCGTCCCGTGTTCAATGTGTGATTGACTACATAACATCTGGTAGACCGTTTACGGAAAGGGTTCGAAAGTTCGCCCAAGAACTAAGGATCTTGAATCATACACTAAACAAGTCAAAGCTGCTGACAATCAAGCAGCATATTGTTGACAAAATACGGCTGTTATCTGACGCAAGGAGGAGAATACAGAAGAGGGAGAGATGGATCAAGGAGAATCAACAGTTTCTCGCTGACCCATCGCGCCTCTTCAGCGATCTACCTGTTTTTGTCAAAAATTCCGCCAAGCCCAAGGAGGTAGAGACTTTTTGGAGAGAGGTGTACAAGATCCCGAAAACACTAGAGTTGAAAGAAGATACTGAAAATATCATCCGCTTCAAGGAGTTTTGCGACAACCTCATAAAATCTGAGGAGGAATGTCCATCAATCACTGCCGAAGAGGTGAAAAAAGCACTTAGAGGCACGAAGAACTTTTCCGCTGCTGGACCAGATTGTATCAAGAACTTTTGGTGGAAGAAGTTTACTTTTACACACCTACATTTGGCCCGCATATTCACCTCATATTTAAAGTCGGAGACGCCCATTCCGCAGTGGCTGGTGTTAGGACGCACTATACTCCTGCCAAAAAAAGGCAACTTGTCCAACCCAGAGAATTACAGGCCAATAACTTGTTTGAACACGCTGTATAAGATCTTTACAGCTGTCCTGAACAACAGGATTGTTCGACGAAGTGAGCCTGTATGGCGAGAGATGCACGAACAACGTGGCTCGAAAAAAGGTGTAGCAGGCTGTCGAGAGAACCTGCTAATGGACAGGTGTGTCTGTAAAGATGCTGCAGCCCATCAGCGCGTCATGTCAATGGCCTGGATTGACTATCGGAAAGCTTTCGATTCAACCTCTCATAGACTTATTATCTGTCTGTTGGAAAGCTTGAAGGTACATCCACACATAGTGAGATGCATAGAGAGATTGATGCCTCTTTGGAAAACTAGATTTACTATCTCATCTAGAAATTATCGTGTGACAACGAACAACGTCACCTTTTAGAGGGGCGTCTTTCAAGGTGATACCATGAGCCCTTTGCTTTTTTGCATCACACGTTTGCCTCTATCTCTCGCACTACGAAATTCTCCTGGATACCTCTGCGGTGACACTAATCAGCGCGAGCATAAGGTCACTCATGTATTTTATATGGATGACCCGAAGATCTATGCCTCTGGTAGAAGCAAACTTCAAACTGCTATAAATATTGTCAAGAACTACACAGGAGAGATTGGGATGGACTTTGGCTTGGACAAGTGTGCCAAAATTTATCTGAAGAAAGGAAAGATTACTGGCGTTCCCAAGGACCCTGAGCTTGTAAATATAAGTGTTATCAGACATCTTAATACTGGAGAGACCTATACATACCTGGGCGTGCCTCAAAACCCCATTCAGGACGTAACATCAGTGAAGGAGTCTCTCCGAAGCAGATACAAGCATCTTCTTCGACAGATTTGGTCTTCCAATCTGTCGGCGTTGAACAAGGTATCTGCGACTAACATGCTTGCCGTCCCGGTTCTACTCTACTCGTTTGGGGTAGTTCAATGGACGAAGAACGAGCTTAAGGCCCTTGATGTCATTACACGTAAGATCATGCATATGCATAAAAGCTTGCATATCAATTCGTCAGTTCCGCGATTATATATTTCACGCCGTCAAGGCGGACGCGGACTTCTGAATCTCCAGTGTCTTCATAACCGGATTGTTCTAAGTACAGCTTACATTGTTGCGAATGGCAGAGATCCTCTCCTAAAGATGGTCAGGAACCACGAGATGATTGGCGAGGGAGCGTTCCTTTACAAAGCCGCAGAGCAAGCGGCCGAGACCCTTGGCCTGAATTTTAACATCAGAAGTGAGGAAAGTGCATTACTTCATTTAGATGCTTCACTTCTAAAAACCAAAGTGAAGAAAGCAGAGGTTGAAAATTTTCACCAAGAGCTACTCGACAAGAAAATGCACGGAAACTTTCACAGAAATGTAGAAAAACAGTCCTTGTCGAAGGAGCAAACTTTTGCTTTCCTCAAATCATCAGGGCTTAATTCAGGTACAGAGGGTTTTATTTTCGCATGCCAGGACGGTGTCATTTCCACCTTAGCATACCGTGAGCGCATTTTATGTCAAGAAGTTCCCAGTGATAGTTGCAGAGCGTGTCTATAGACATAATGCGGCCCTAAGAGTGCTTTATTACCATCTTTGTCGCTCTTACGGTGTTGGCCGCGACCCTGCCCTGCCGAACGCTCCAAAGGAGATAGAGTCGATTGTCCGAAACGATAAGTGCCAAATTTTCTGGAACTACGATGTTCGGGCAGCAGTCTCCGTTGCGCACTCGAGGCCTGACATTTTTCTCCAAGACTTCGAGAAACGAACTGTATTCGTGATCGAATTCTCGGCTCCGTCCGAATACAACATCACTACAAAGGAGAAAGAAAAATAGGAGAGGTATCAAGACCTTAAAAGAGAGCTACAACGACTGTACCCAAAATATTCGGTACAAGTAATTGTCCTTGTGATAGGTGCTCTCGGAGGTGCGAAACTATCACTGGTTCGTAACCTTAAAGCCATGCCCGCGTGCCAAAAATATGCCAAGGCACTTGCGAGATGGATGCAGAAAGCTGTCATCCTTGGGTCGCTTCGTATCCTCAAGACACACGAGGGTTTCGCCGGCCTGTCGTTGCCTATGACCACCCATCTCACGGTTGTGAGACGTGGCCATAGGTGTGATTTACCGCGTTGCTACTGGGGGCTATTGACATTTTGTTGGATGGCAGTTGCTCTTAGTGGGACCCTGCGGTGGTTGTTTAACTTTTTTTTTAAATTATATATATATAGCATGAGCTCTTCGAGCCTTGTTTTGATAATTGTACGTTGAGTCATTGATAAAATTTTCGAGAAAGTTTCGAGAAAGACTTCGGTGAGGGAGCCTTTGAAATCGTAACACCAACAAAGATATCGATGCTACGTTAGTATCGGGTAACGACGGAGAAGCGAGAACGTGAACCGAGTCACGCAGACAGACCACGATAAAGTAATATTTCAAATAGCTAATTTTTATTTTGAAAAACGTTACGTTACATTTTACAAAATCCTCTCTGTCTCTCCGTAAAGCTACCATAATAAAAGTCACGTAGCCTGTCTGTCTAATATAGCGTTACGTAATTTATGGACAGCCCCTTAGGAAGAGTGTTTATAAAATATACCTCACAATAGTTTCGAACATCGAAAGTGTTACATCTAAAAAATAAGAGAATCATTTTTAAAAAGGAAATTTTTGAATTATTAAATGTGACTATTTATTGTTCAATAAAATGGAACTAGTTTCTTCGAAACCTCGAGGCAGAAAAAGATGTAAAGACGAGGAAGGATGGAAAAGAAATATTAGAAAAATTTGAAAGAATAAGGTATTTAAAAATGTATATAAAAATTTGGCAAATTCTAAGTTAAAGTTTCCAAAAATGTAAAAAATCCGCAAAAATGAAAGACATTCAAAGTTTAATGGTTTACCTGAGCGAAGAAGGAAGGGCGTTTTACAATGAGTATTTTGCAAAAATAAATATGAAAAAAGCTGTTGCTAAGAGAAATAGTCAAGTTGTTCACTTTTCGTCTGACGAAGCTACTTCCGATGAAGATTAGTATTTTATTATTATTAAGTAGAAAAATGAATTCTTACTGTGATATGTGACTCGTTCGGTTATTCGACGCAATATATCATTATAATAAATTAATATACTTATTTGGAATAGTTCTTTGATATTTACATGCATGAAACTCTCATCATACTAATTATTTCAATAACAATTACTCCATTTAAATAACTTATGATAAAAAATATAATAAGTTTTTATGTGCAGACCTTCAGGAATCAGCAGTGCGGCTCGCCTTTCTCATAGGCGGCGCTGAGTCGTGCATTCACGACGCCGAGCGAAATAATTAAAGCATCATAGTTTTTCAGCAGCTGGACCAATGAGAGTAAAACTTTTCAAAAAACTTATGTGGACCCTAGTGAACATTTCATCCGCTAGAAGTTTATTATATCTGAAAATTACGTCGAATGACTTTGCGATTGAAAGTATTCAAACGATGTTTATAAAACTGTTCAGAAAAAAAATCATTAACATTTTTTAATACAAATAAATGTTAATTTCGATTTTACTAACAATTTCATAATAGTCTAATGAGTAACTCCTGAAATTTTAATGTAAAAATATGGAAAACTCTGGGTTTTAGAGCGAGTTGAAGTGAAAAAACACTGAAAATCGTCGTTTCTCAAAAAATGTGTTTTTTGCATTTATTTTGGAAACAGCAAAAGTGACAACTTTTTACAAGAGGAAAAAAAGATGTGCAATAAAATTTCCTATAAGGATATATGTTTTAAAAATCAAAATTTTAATTAAAAAAAAAGTCGCTCAGGGGGCACCCGAATGGTGCAGAAAAATTTTATTCCCCCTTATTGCATCCGGCGGTTCAATTGTAACGTCCCAGGTCAGTTAAAGGTTATTTGAAATTAACAAAGTTTTCCAAGAGGTCAGTGTAATTCCTGAAGTAAATTTCAAGGAGAAATTCATTGGTGAGCTGTGTATTGATCTTGGCTACAGCGTTTTGAATATTGTAAAATCATATAGGAAATTTTTCATTGAAAGTTCCAGGAGTTCTGGTGAGAGTTCTGTTGCTCCCCAAAAAGTTATATCGAAAAGTCCTATACCGTTTTTCGATACCTAAGTCAATACCTACGGCGATACCATAAGTCCTATACCGTTTTTCTATCTCCATACGAATATTACGAATCGAAACTAAATTTACGTATTACGAGTACATACTTACTATCTTTCGCTAAAAGATTATTATGGCGCAAGCTAAACTTTCGGAACGAGATAGGGTATCTGTATTAATGATGCTTGAAAAAAACCTTGAAAAAACCTTGAAGACCATCACCAAGATCAATACAGAGCTCACCAATGAATTTCTCGTTGAAATTTACTTCAGGAATTACACTGACCTCTTGGAAAACTTTGTTAATTTCAAATAACCTTTAACTGACCTGGAACGTTACAATTGACCTATGACTTGGGTACGTACTTGAACGTAGTATTTTCGCTCTATCGATTGCAGATGTGAAAAAAGGGGTTTCCATTTTAAAAAAACAAACAAATTTGACCTTCAAAAAGCCATGAAGGTCAACTTGAAGGTCAAAAATGAAGGTCACCATTGAATTCCCCGTTGAAAAATACTTCAGGAATTGCACTTACCTCTTGGAAAACTTTGTTTATTTCAAATAACCTCTAATTGACCTTGAACGTTACAATTGACCTATGACTTGGGTACGTATCTGAACGTAGAATTTTCCGCTCTATCGATTTCAGATGTAAAAAGGGGGTTTATATTTTAAAAAACAAAGTTGACCTTCAAAAAGCCATGAAGGTCAACTTCAAGGTCAAAATGAAGGTCACCATTGAATTCCTCGTTGAAATTGACTTCAGGAATGATCTTCGATTTTTTTGAAACTCACTACACTTATGTATTTACACGCGCTGATTGCAAATATGATAGTGAAAATTGCCGCAAATTCCATTTTCGTGGTGAAAACTATGAAAAACCCCATAGAAATCATGGTTTTTTGCGTTTATCTCAGCCAATACGCAAAATTTCGGAAAATATTTTGAACAAAAGTTGTAGATCTCATCGAGATACATATTTCTTGTTGCACGGATTTTTCCACGCGTGATATTTTCCGAGAAAATTAGTGATAAATTTGATGAAGTGTAACAGACTTCAGTGCAGTATCGGCATCTTGCTAGATGACGTGACAGACTGAAACTCATGGGAAAAGGTTAGGTGTGTGACCTTAATTTTTTGTAACTATTTACAGGGGTGCCTCCCGCACGAGACGATGGAAAGGGGTAGAGGTTTGATCAACAGTATATCTGGGACCACTCACAGAAGGGTAACACTTACTGGATTCAAGCCAGTTGCACTTACTAAATTACAATAGGGATTTTCTCAGAAACTATCAATCAACTATCAATTTGGTTTAAAAACTATTCTGAAAATGTGTGTATTTACCGAGATTTAATGTGAAATACCATGACTTTGATGGGTTTCCATAGTTTTTACAATGGAAATTAAATTTGCGGCTATTTTCACTATCATATTCGTAACGAGCGCGTCAAAATACGTAGGTATACGGAGTTTTAGATTAATCGGAGGTATGCGCTTTTCGGAAGTGCACCCAAACTTTTTTTGAAAGGTTTGGTTTCAATTACAAATTTTCTTTAAAAATTGTTTAACTTCCAAATAAAAGCCATAACACCGTCGAAAATTTGTAATTTGTAAGTTGAAAAATATGCAAGAATGCTTTCTGACTTCAGCAATACAAAATGATAGGAGATTTAACAAAAATTATTTTCAATGTAATGTTTCTCGCGCACGTATAAAGCTGCAAGTTACAAATAAAGGGTCGTCAGGCATAAGGGCCTAAGTACTAAAGATCAAATTTTGCAAGTTACACAATAACTGTATGACTTTAAAGTAACTCATATTTTTCTTTGATAATAATAGATTTATTAAAATTGCATTGCAGTGTGTGTGTATGCGATGGAAAAGTATTTTATAATTCGCATTATACACCCTGCTAAAAATTCCGGACCAATTTTCGACAAATTCCGGATTCGGAAATTTGTCCGAAATTGTCCGAAAAGTGATCCGGTTTTTGTCCTCCGGACTCTATCCGGTCGTGTCCGAAATTTGTCCAGTCGAAGGAGCACGGAAATGAATCCCAATATCATCCGGTAGAATCCGAAAGTTGTAAGGTCTGACGGATTCGATCAGTCCGGTTTAGATCTGGTTGAGTCCGTATTTTGTATGGTCTGGCGGATGCTATCAAACCGGATTGTGTCCGGGACGTCATCCAGAGTCTATCCCAGTGTATCTGAAAATTGTCCGGATGAAGTAGCACGACAAAAATAATAAATCTGAATATTGTCCGGTAGAATCCGAAAGTTGTACGGTCTGACAGATTCGATCAATCCCGATTGTATCCCATCATGTCCGTTTTTTATTCGGTCTGACGGACGGCATTAATGTTATATAACAAGGTTATATAAGCAGTTTACACACGAGAAATGCATTCTTCATTTATTCGAAGCACACAAACCTATTTCTATAGCTTAACTTAACACTACTACATATACATATAACGCACTTCACTAACGCAGAATATCGCACGCTGAGTGTATCGGTCCAAACGGTCCTTATATACTAACCAAGAAAATTTGTAGCGCTTGTGAGAAACGACAAGTGCCGGGGCGAAAATCTTTGGTGCCCCGAGTCATATTTAATTTTTTAATTGCGCAATCCGAAACTTGTCCGAAATTTTTAGCAGGGTTATGTATACGGTCAGGCAGATGCGATTAGTCCGAATTGTGTCCGGTCAAGTCCGACCTTTGTACGGTCTGCGGATGCGATAAATCCGGATTGTGTTCGGTCGAGTCCGTGTTTTGTACGGTCTGAAGGACGCGATCAATCCGGATTGTGTCCGGTCATGTCCGTGTTTTGTACGGTTTGTCAGATATGATGAATCCGGATTGTGCCCAGTCATGAACGTGTATTATATGGTCTGGCGGATGCGATTAGTCCGATTTGTGCCCGGTCGTATTCAGCCATGTCCATGTTTTGTACGGTCTTTCAATTGCGATTAATCCGAATTGTATCCATTCATGTCCGATTTTTGTACGGTCTGGCGGATGCGATTAATCCGGTTAAGTCCGAAATTTCTACGATTTTTAAGAATGCAATTAATCCGGATCTCATCCGGTTAAATCCGAAATTTGTACGAATTTAGGGATCCGATTAATCCGGATCTGACCCGGTAAAGTAAGAAATTTGCCCTTTCTAACGAATACGAATAATTTGGATCTTATCCGTCTTTGCCCGATATTTGTCTAGTTATTCACGAACGCAATACACCCCAATCTTATCCGGTATAGCAAACTGAACTAAAAAAATGAAATTTAATACAGTTATAGAGTATTCAATTATAAATGAGCGAAAACAGCATGTTAAAAAGTTGTGCGATAAGTCATTTCTGATTACATTTTTAATTCACTTTTAGGACAAAAATTAGAACATTTTTGAACGAAATATGTTAAATAGTGAAATAGTACGTAAAATAATAGCATACAGTTTAGAGAACAGTGAAACAGAGAAACAATTATTATCATTCCCGTCCACTGATCCTTCTTTCACATCATCGTCAATTCTATCATCATTCCCATCAACTGTTCCTTCCACATCATCGTCAATTCCATCATCATTCCCATAAACTCCTTTTTTTCTACATCATCGTCAATTCTATCAACATTCCGATCAACTGCTCCTTCTTCCAGATCGTCATCAAATCCATCACCATTCAAAAGCTTATTAGTATCCTCATCATTTTCCGTGTTACTATTCTCGTCTTTATCGGAATTCTCATTATTTTTGTTTGTTTTCGAAGTTTCATTATCGCTTTTTTGTTTTTTTTTCTGACGCCCTACCCAAAAACGAAAGCAAAATATTAAATTTTTTGATACGCCCTACTATGCAGTAGTATTTTCCGTTTCCACTTTAATTTCACCGAATGACAACTTAAACCTGCGTATAAATTTTGAATAGAATTGGACTGCTTCCGGAGTCAATGTTTTTGACCGGATGAATTTCAGATTTAAGCGAACGATTTTCCATCTTCACTTTATTTTCACCGAATGACAACTAAAACCTGCGTATATATTTCGGATAGAATCGAACTATTTTCGGAGTTGATGTTTTAGACCGGACAGATTTCGGATTTAATCAGACGATTTTCCGTGTTCACTTTAATTTGACCGAATGACAACTTGAACCTGCGGATTAATTTCGGATAGAATCGGACTGCTTCCGGAGTCCATGTTTTTGACTGGACGAATTTTGGATTTGAGCGGACGATTGTCCGTTTTCACTTTAATTTCACCGAATGACAACTAAAACCTGCTGATTAATTTCGGATAGAATCGGACTATTTCCGGATTTGATGTTTCAGACCGGACAGATTTCGGATTTAATCGGACAATTTTCCGTTTTCACTTCAATTCCGCCGAATGACAACTTAAACCTGCGGATTAATTTCGGATAGAATCGGAATATTTCCAGAGTCAATGTTTTTGACCGGAGGGATTTCGGACTAATTTCGGATCAAGTCGGACTCTTTCGGGAGTGAAAGCTTACGTTTGGATAAATTTTGGATTGGACCGGACTATTTTTCATTTTTAGTTCAACGAAAATAATTTCAGGTTTTGAATTCCGGACTAATTTCGGATCAAGTCGGACTCTTTCCGGAGTCGAAATTTATGATCCGGACAGACTCCAGACATAATCAGACAAATTTCTGTCTGTTTTTGTACAGTTTTCGGATTAGATCGGACATATTTTGTCATAAGGACAACCGCAGGATTTTACCGGGAGCGGGTGCTAATCTGAAAAAATAAAAAAATAAAAATATATATATATATATTGTTCTAAGTTTTTTTTAAGAATTAAAATTTCTAAGAATTGTTCTAAGTACAGCTTACATCGTTGCAACTCGCAGATATCCTCTCCTAAAAATGGTCAGGCAAGACGGGATGATTGGCAAAGGAGCGTTCCTTTACAAAGCTGCGGAGCAGGCGGCCGAAACCCTTGGCCTGCATTTTAACATCAGAAGTGAGGAAAGTGCATTACTCCATCTAGATGTTTCACTTTTGAAAGCCACAGTGAAGAAAGCAGAGGTAGAAAAGTTCTGCCAACAGCTACTCGACAAGAAAATGCACGGAAACTTTCAGAGAAATGCAGAAAAAGAGTCCTTGTCGAAGGAGCAAACTTTTGCTTTCCTCAGATCATCAGGGCTTAATTCAGGTACAGAAGGTTTCATTCTCGCATGCCAAGACGGTGTCATTTCCATCTTAGTATACCGTGACCGCATTTTATGTCAAGAAGTTCCCAGCGATATGTGTAGAGCGTGTAATGCACACGCTGAGTACGGTTTTTGCCGCGACCCTGCCCTGCCGAACGTTCCGACGGACATACAGGCAATTGTACAAAACCAGAAGTGCCAAATTTTCTAGAACTACGATTTTCGGGCAGCAGTCTCCGTTTGCGCACTCGAGGCCTGACATTGTTCTCCAAGACTTCGAGAAACGAACTATATTCGTGCTCGAATTCTCTGCTCCGTTCGAATACAACATCACTGCCAAGGAGATGAAAAAAGAGGAGAGGTATCAGGACCTTAAAAGGGAGCGGCAACGACTGTACCCAAAATATTCGGTACAAGTTATTGTCCTTGTGATAGGCGCTCTCGAAGGTGCGAAACTATCACTGGTTCGTAACATAAATCCATATCCGCGTGCCAAAAATATGCCAAGGCACTGTCGAGATGGATGCAGCAAGCTGTCATCCTTGGGTCGCTTCGTGTCCTCGAGACACACGAGGGTTTCGCCGGCCTGTCGTTGTGATTTCATCGTTGCCTATGACCACCCATCTCATGGTCGTGAGACGTGACCATATGTGTATTTTACTACGGTTCTACTGGGAGCCGGTATCATTTCTTAGTTGGCAGTTACTCGCAGTGGGACCCTGCGGTGGTTGTTTAACACTTTTTTTGAATTATATATATAGTTAAAAGTTTGCCATAAGGACAACCGCAGGATTTCGTCAGGAGCGGGTGCTAATCTAAAAAATTGCACCCGCTCCCAGCGAAATCGCGGTAAAGTTTCAGCTGTAACCACGTCTCACGACCGTGAGATAGGTGGTTACAGTCTGCGACGAATTCAATATGATGATCCGGCAAAAGTCTCGTGCATTTTCCCCGCAAGTGTCTCAGCATTTTTTAGACACGCAGAGATGCTTTTCAAGCTATTAACCAGTGAAACCTTTGCACCTACAAGAGAGCTGATGATGAATACGATTATCTTAACAGAATATTCCGGGTATAACCGTCGCAACTCCCTTATAAGGTATTTATCCCTCTCATTCTTTTCTTTCTCCTTGGCTATGATGTTTTTCTCAGCTGATGCCGAAAATTCGATAATGAACATGGTTATTTTCTCGAAGTCAAGGAGAACGATGTCAGGCCTCGAGTGCGCAACAGAAACAATTGTCGCGAATACGAAGTTCCAGTATATGCGGCATTTCTCATTTTCGACAATTGACTCTATTTCCCTAGGAGCCTTTAGCGGAGCGGCATTTGGTCTACTGCCGTAAGAGTGACAGAGATGTTAATAAAGCATTATCAGTGCCACATTGTACCTTTGGATGTAGGTCGTTCCTGCATGAGTTGGACAACTAGATAGTATGTGTCCTAGATGCTCGGGGTGTGCATGACACGCTCTGCAGCTATCATCAGGAATGTATTGGCTTAAAATGTGGCGACGGTATGCTAGAGTGGAAATGACACCGTCTTGACATGTCAAAATAAAACCCACCGTGTCCGACTTCAATCCGGGTGATTTAAGGAAAGCAAACGTTAGCTTTTATGACATCGACTGATCCTCCACATTTTTGTGAAAGATGCCGTGCATCCTCTTGTCAAAGAGATGTTCGTGGAAGTTTTTCTCCTGTGCTTTCTTAATCCGGGCCTTCAGAAGTGAGTACTTGAGATGGATAAGATTTGATGCATTTTGCTCACCCCTGATATTGAAGTCAAGGCCGAATGTTTCAGCAGCCTCCTCCGCTGCTTTGTACATAAATGCCCCTTTGCTCACTTCTTCGTGTTTCCTGACCATTTTAGGAAGAGGGTCTTATCCATTTGCGATTATATGTGCTGTCCCCAGAATAATCCTGTTGTGGAGACATTCAAGATTCAGCATTCCGCGACCACCTTTCGGCGTGAGATGTAAAGTCGCGGAACAGAAGACTTAAGGTGCATGCTTTTGTTCATGTGCATAACCTTTCGGAACCCGATATGGAGGGATCTGAGCTCATCCTTCGTCCATGGAACCACTCCAAATGAATAGAGTACTACCAGGACGGCAAGCATGTTCGTCGCAGATACTTTGTTCCTCGCCGACAGTTCGGAAGGTTGAATCGAACACTGAAAAAAAAGATTACTTGTACCAAGTGAATTTTACTTGGCTGAAGTAAGTGAAAGTCCTGTTTATTTTCAAAGAAGTATTTATTTGAGGCAAATAAATATAAGCACTTTGATGAAAAACATGATTTATTTTAGTCAAAGAAATTTTAATAGGATTGAGTTAACATTGTTTGAGTCAAAAGTACGACCTATTGATCGGAGGGGAATATTTCTTTGAATGAAAGAAATATTAATTGAAGACAAAAAATATGCATTTTAAACTAAATAAATGACAAAATATGCATTTAATGAAAGAATATCTATTCTAAAAGCAATTAAATATTTCCTTCCATGTATGGTATACGAGTTTCAGTTAAGTGAATATTTCTTTGATGTAGTGATGATAACTTCCTCTTCAAAGAAATATTTTAGTCGTTGGAGGAATTGGATTGCTCGCACTTAATAAGGAATTGCTTACTTGAAAGAAAGATGAGTTCAAACTGTGGGTCTCAAATCTACAGGCTACAGAAATAAGTAATTCGATGTGCAATATATTTGTTTGAGAAAAGTGCTGGTTCAATGAAGGTGAATAATTATTTTTTGCTATCTAGAAAATGTGAATTTGAGAAGAATAAACTATTTTTTGCTACAAAATCACGCCTATTTGATGAAAGTAGGTACCTAATTATCTGAAAAAAATGTTTTATTAATAAAAGAAACTCGTTTATTGAATTGCGTAGCACACGTACTTGATCAAAAAATTTCGTTACTTTCAACGGATAAATAATGATTTATTTAAAAAGTATGTTCTTCTACTATGGAAGATAGAATCAATTAGACATGTTTGTAAAATTCTTTGTCTTGCTGCTCACGTTTTTCTTATGTTTGCAGAACTGACAGACATAAGCAGATATAAGCAGCAAGACGAATAAGTTAATAAACATGTCTATTTGATTTTATCTTCCATAGTAGAAGAGAATACCTTTTAGATAAATCACTATTTATCCGTTGAAAATAACCAAATATTTTCAGCAAGTACATGTGCTATACAATACAAAATTGAGTTTTCATTGAATACATTCGCCATTTTGTCTTCAATTTCATTACAACTTCAAACGTACATTCTTATATATGTACTAAAACTAAAGGTTATTGTACAAACTGATATCTATATAAGTTCTAGATATCTATAGATTTCTAGAACTTTATCTGAGAGGAAATGATTCAACAAGCATAATTTATAGTCAAAATTTTCTATTTTGATTATCCTAGAAAATTTGGGAATATTATACAAAGCTGAGTACACACGCATTTCATAAACACTTTGCAAACTTCAAACATTAGTTGACTCCATACAAATGACATGAATTTCTACATACACACACTTTTAATGTTAAATAAAAGTTACGAAAATAAAATCTCTCATACATTTTAACATTTTACTGAAGTTTCAGTAGTATTAATACAAAATTTTGTACTTTCATCTGTGCATAACTTGTGAATGATCACCAACTGTGATCCAAGTGGAAAATTGTAAAAGCATTTTTGTAGAATGCATTCTGTAGAATTTCTTTATATATATAGATTTTCAATTAGATAGATTTTAAATAGATAGATTTTTTACAATTACATTAAATTTAGACTAGAATTGATGCACAATTTTTCCACCTAGAAAACGCTTTACGACTTAAAAATATATAAAATTATAAAACATTTCCATGAACAACTGGAAGGAGAAATAAATAAAAAAAGGAAATAAAAGAAAAATACAAAGGTCGTGTAATCTAACCATAAATTAAAAAAAAACTAGTAGTTCCTTAT
>CAKNYM010037400.1:0-14159 GCA_932195095.1 Andricus curvator | reverse complement strand
TCCTTCTCGGGCATCACTTCTGTCGTCAAATATTAAGAACATTACACTGTGGCCTCAAGTGGCAAGCCTTCCCCAGGCATCAATTCCTAAGTAAAATATTAAGACCAAGAGCCTATTCCATCCATGAGCAAGTCTTCCCCGGGCATCACTTCCCAAGTGAAATATTAGGAACATAACATAGTGGCATCGAGGGGCAAGCCTTCCCCGGGCATCACTTCCCCAGCAATATATTGTGACCAAGCGACTATGGTAGCCATGGCAAGTCCTTCTCGGGCTTCACTTCCCCAGTCAGATATTAAGACCAAGAGTATACAGCATCCATGTGCAAGTCTTATCTGGGCAAAAATCCCAAGTGAAATATTAAGACCAAGAAACTATGGCACCCATGGGCAAGTCCTTCTCGGGCATCACTTCTGTAGTCAAATATTAAGAACATGACACTGTGGCCTCATGTGGCAAGCCTTCGCTAAGCATCACTTCCCCAGTAAAATATTGGGATCAAGAGACTATGGCATTAATTGGCAAGTCCTTCTCGGGTATCTATTCCCAAGTAAAATATTAGGAACATGGAACAGTGACCTCAAGGGGCAAGCCTTCACTGTGAATATCTTCTTGAGTCAAATATTAAGAACATGACACTGTTGCCTCAAGTGCCAAGCCTTCTTCGGTCTTCACTTCCCCATTGAAATATTTTGACACAAATACTGCGGCATCCATGTGCAAGTCTTATCTGGGCATAACTTCCCCAGACAAATATTAAGACCAATAGTCTAGGCATCCATGTGCAAGTCTTCCCTGGGCATAACTTCCCCAGTAAAATATTAGGACCATGACACTGTGGCCTCAAGTAGCAAGCCTTTCCCGTTCATCACTTCCCTAGTGAAATACTTCGACCAAGAGACTATGGCATCCATTTGCAAGCCTTATCTGGGCATAACTTCCCCAGTCAAATATTAAGACCAAGAGACTATGGCATCCATGTGCAAGTCTTTCCTGAGCATAACTTCCCCAGTCAAATATTAAGAACATGACATTGTGGCCTTGAGTGGCAAGCCTTCCCCGGGCATCACTTCAACAGCGAAATATTGTGACTAAGAGACTATGGCATCCATAGGCAAGCCTTTCCCGGGAACCAGTTCCCAAGTAAAATATTAGGAACATGAAACAGTCGCCTTAAGGGGAAAGCCTTCCCTGTGCATAACTTCTTCAGTCAAGTATTAAGAACATGACACTGTGGCCTCAAGCGGCCAGCTTTCCCCGGGTCACACTTCCCCAGAAAAATATTGTGACCAAGAAACTATGGCATCCATGAGCAAGTCCTTCTCCTGCATGACTTCTGTGGTCAAATATTAAGATCATGACACTGTGGCCTCAAGTGGCAAGCCTTCGGCAGGCATTACTTCCCCAGTAAAATATTGGGACCAAGAGACTATGGCATCAATGGGCAAGTCCTTCTCAGGCATCAATGCACAAGTAACATATTAGGAAAATGAAGCAGTGGCCTTTAACGGCAAGCCTTCCTTGCGCATAACTTCTTCAGTCAAATATTAACTGCCTGCCACTGTGGCCTCAAGTGGCAAGACTTCCCCGGTGATCACTTCCCAAGTGAAATATTGTGAACCAGAGACTACGGTGTCCATGAACAAGTCCTTACCGGGCGTCTCTTTCCAGGTAAAACATTAGGAAAAAGACACACTGACCTCAAGGGGCAAGCCTTCCCCGGGCTTCACTTCGCCTGTCAAATATAAAGAACATTTCACTGTGGCCTCAAGTGGCAAGCCTTCACCAGGCATCGCTTCCCCAGTGAAATATTGTGACCAAGAGAGGATGACATCCATGGGCGAGTCCTTTACGGGCATCACTTCCCCAGTAAAATATTAAGAACATGACACTGTGGCCTCAAGTGGACACCCAACCCTGGGCATCACCTCCCCAGTAAAACATTGTGACCAAGAGAGTATAGCATTCATGTGCAAGTCTTCCCTGTGCATTATTTCCCCAATCAAATATTAAGAATATACAACGGCGGCCTCAAGTAGCCAGCCTTCCGCAGGCATCACTTCCCCAGTGCAACATTGTGACCAAGGGACTACGGCATCCATGTGCAAGTCCTTATTGAGCGTCGCTTCCCCAATGCGATATTAGGAACAAGAGATTATGGAATCCATGTGCAAGCCTTCCCTGTGCATAACATCCCCTGTCAAATATTAAGAGCATGGCACTGTGGCCTCAAGGGTCAATCCTTCCCTGTGCATAACTTCCCCAACCAAAGAATAAGAACATAACACTCTGGTCTCAAGTTGCAGGCCTTCCCGAGGCATCACTCCCCCAGTGAAATATTAATAGCAAGAGCCTATAGCATCCAAGGGCAAGACTTCCCCAGTCAAATAGTGAGAATATGACACTGTGGCCTCGAGTGGCCAGCCTTCAACTGGCATCACTTCCCTAGTGAAATATTAGGACCAAGAGACTATGGCATCCATGTGCAAGTCTTCCATGTGCATAACTTCCCCAGTAACATATAAAGAACATGACACTGTGGCTTTAAGTGGCCAGCCTTCCCCGGGCATCACTTCCCCAGTGAAATATTTCGGCCAAGAGACTATGGCATCCATGGGCAAGTCCTTCTCGGGCATCACTTCTGTCGTCAAATATTAAGACCAAGAGACTGTGGCCTCAAGTGGCCAGCCTTCCCCGGGAATCACTTCCCCAGTAAAATATTGGGATCAAGTGCCTAAGGCATCAATGAGCAAGACCTTTTCGGGCATCTATTTGCAAGTAAAACATTAGGAACATGGAACAGTGGCCTTAAGGGGCAAGCCTTCCCTGTGCATAACTTCTTCAGTCAAATATTAAGAAACGGACACTGTGGCCTCAAGTGGCAAGCCTTCCTCGGTCATCACTTCCCCAGTGAAATATTTTGACCAAGAGACTATGGCATTAATGGGCAAGTCCTTCTCGGGCATCTATTCCCAAGTAAAATATTAGGAACATGGGACAGTGGCCTCAAGTGGCAAGCCTTCCCCAGGCATCAATTCCCAAGTAAAATATTAAGACCAAGAGCCTATTCCATTCATGGGCAAGTCTTCCCCGGGCATCACTTCCCAAGTGAAATAATAGGAACATAACACAGTGGCATCAAGGGGCAAGCCTTCCCCGGGCATCACTTCCCCAGCAAAATATTGTAACCAACCGACTATGCTATCCATGACAAGTCCTTCTCGGGCATCACTTTCCTAGTCAAATATTAAGACCAAGAGTATACAGCATCCATGTGCAAGTCTTATCTGGGCAAAAATCCCTAGTGAAATATTAAGACCAAGAGACTGTGGCCTCAAGTGCCAAGCCTTCCCCGGTCATCACTTCCCCATTGAATTATTTTGACCAAGAGACTATGGCATCCATGTTCAAGCCTTATCTGGGCATAACTTCCCCAGTCAAATATTAAGAACATGACACTGTGGCCTCAAATCGCACGCCTTCCCACGGCATCACTTCCCCAGTGAAATGTTGTGACCAAGAGACCATGGCATCCATAGGCAAGTCTTATCTGGGCATAACTTCGCCAGTCAAATATTAAGACCAAGAGACTATTGCATCCATGTGCAAGTGTTCCCTGGGAATGACTTTTTCAGTCAAATCTTAAGGATATGACACTGTGGCCTCAAGTGGCGAGCCTTCCCTGGGAATCACTTCCCCAGTGAAATATTTCGGCCAAGAGACTATGGCATCAATGGGCAAGTCCTTCTCGGGCATCTATTCCCAAATAAAATATTAGGAACATGGGACAGTGGCCTCAAGTGGCAAGCCTTCCCCAGGCATCAATTCCCAAGTAAAATATTCAGACCAAGAGCCTACTCCATTCATGGGCAAGTCTTCTCCGGGCATCACTTCCCAGCGTAATATTGTAACCAAGCGACTATCGTATCCATGGCAAGTCCTTCTCGGGCATCATTTCCCCAGTCAAATATTAAGACCAAGAGTATACAGCATCCATGTGCAAGTCTTATCTGGGCAAAAATCCCTAGTGAAATATTAAGACCAAGAGACTCTGGCCTCAAGTGGCAAACATTCCCCGGGAATCGCTTCCCCAGTGAAATATTTTGACCAAGAGACTATGGCACCCATGGGCAAGTCCTTCTCGTGCATCACTTTCTTACTCAAATATTAAGACCAAGAGACTATGTCACCCATGTGCAAGTCTTGCCTTTGCATAACTTCCACAGTCAAATATTAAGAATATTTCACTGTGACCTCAAGTGGCAAGCCTTCGCCGGGCATCACTTCCCCAGTAAAATATTGAGAGCAAGATCCTGTAGTGTCAACTGGCAAGCCTTCCCCAGGCATCACTTCTCCAGTAAAATATTAAGACCAAGAGACTATGACATCCATGGGCAAGTCCTTGTCGGCCATCGCTTCCCCAGTGAGATATTAGGACCAAGAGACTATAGCATACATGGACAAGTCTTCTCCTGGCATCACTTTTCCAGTCAGATATTAAGAACAAGATCCTGTAGTCTCAAGTGGCAAGCCTTCCGCAGGCATCACTTCCCCAGTAAAATATTAACACTAAGAGACTATGGCATCCATGGGCAAGTCTTCCCCTGGCATCGCTTCCCCAGTAAAATATTGAGACCAAGAGACTATCGCATCCATGTGCAATTCTTCCCCGGGCATCACTTCCCAAGTAAAATATTAAGACCAAGAGACTATGGAATCCATGGGCAAGTCTTCCCCGTGCATAACTTCCCCAGTCAAATATTAAGAACATGACACTGTGGCCTCAAGTGGCAATCCTTCCACGGGCACCACTTCCCCTGTGAAATATTGTGAACAAGAGACAATGGAATCCATGGGCAAGTCCTGCTCGGGCATCGCTTCCCCAGTCAAATATTAAGACCAGGAGACTATGGCATCCATGTGCAAGACTTCCCTGTGCATAACTTCCCCAGGCAAATATTAGGACTATTTCACTGTGGCCTCCAGTGGCAAGCCTTCACCGGTCATCACTTCCCCAGTAAAATATTGAGACCAAGAGACTATCGCATCCATGTCAAATATAAACAGCATGACAATGTGGCCTCATGTGGCCATCCTTCCCCAGGCGCCACTTCCCCAGTGAAATATTGTGACCAAAAGAGTATGGCATCCATGAGCAAGTCTTCCCCAGGCATCACTTCCCCAGTCAAATATGAAGACCTAGAGACTATGTCATCCATGTGCAAGTCTTGCCTGTGCATAACTTCAACAGTCAAATTTTAAAAACATTTCACAGTGGCCTCAAGTGGCAAGCCTTCGCCGGGCATCACTTCCTCAGTAAAATATTGAGAGCAAGAGACTACAGCGTCCATAGGCAAGTCTTCCCCTGACATCACGTCCCCAGTCAAATATTAAGAACAAGATCCTGTAGTGTCAAGTGGCATGCCTTCCCCAGGCATCACTTCTCCAGTAAAATATTAAGACCAAGAGACTATGGCATCCATGGGCAAGTCTTCTGCGGGCATCACTTCCCAAGTAAAATATTAGGATCATGACACTGTGGCCTCTAGGGGCAAACATTCCCCAGGCATCACTTCCCCAGTAAAATATTAAGACCAAGATACTATGGCATCCCTGGGCAAGTCTTCCGCGGGCATCACTTCCCAAGTAAACTGTTAGGAACATGACACTGTGGCCTCAAGTGGCAAGCCTTCCCCGGGCATCACTTCCCCAGTGAAATATTGTGAACAAAAGACAATGGAATCCATGGGCAAGTCCTTCTCGGGCATCGCTTTTCTAGTCAATTATTAAGACCAAGAGAATATGACATACATGGGCAAGTCTTCTCCTGGCATCACTCCTCCAGTCAGATATGAAGAACAAGTTCCTGTAGTCTCAAGTGGCAAGCCTTCCGCAGGCATCATTTCCCCAGTAAAATATTGAGACCAAGAGACTATCGCATCCATGTGCAAGTCTTCCCTGTGCATGACTTCCCTAGTCAAATATTAAGAACATGACACTGTGGCCTCAAGGGGCAAATCTTCCCCGGGCATCACTTCCCCAGTCAAATATTAAGACTAAGAGACTATGGTATCCATGGGCAAGTCTTCTCCTGGCGCCACTTCACCAGTAAAATATTGAGACCAAGAGATTATCGCATCCATGTGCAAGTCTTCCCTGTGCATGACTTCCCTAGCCAAATATTAAGAACATGACGCGGTGGCCTAAAGTGGCAAGCCTTTCCCGGTCATCACTTCCCCAGTAAAATATTGAGACCAAGAGACTATCGCATCCATGTCAAATATAAACAGCATGACAATGTGGCCTCATGTGGCCATCCTTCTCCAGGCGCCACTTCCCCAGTGAAATATTGTGACCAAAAGAGTATGGCATCCATGAGCAAGTCTTCCCCAGGCATCACTTCCCCAGTCAAATATGAAGACTAAGAGGCTCTGGCATCCATGGCTAAGTCTTCCGCGGGCATCGCCTACCCCGTGAAATATCGGGAGCAAGAGACTATGGTTTCCATGGGGAAATCTTCCCCAGGCACCACCTCCCCAGTGAAATATTGTGACCAAGAAAGTATGGCATCCATGAGCAAATTCTTTCCGCGCATCACTTCCCCAGTCAAATATAAAGAACATCACACTGTGGCCTCAAGTGACCAGACATCCCCGGGCATGACTTCCCAATTAAAATATTAGAAATATGAAACAGTGGCCTCAAGGGACAAGCCTTTCCTGTGCATAATTTCCTCAGTCATATATTAAGGCCAAAAGACTATGGCATCCATTGGCAAGGCTTCCCCAGGCATCCCTTCCCCAAACAAATATTAAAAACATGACACTGTGGTCTCAAGTGGTAAGCCTTCCCCGGGCATCACTTCCCCATGCAAATATAAAGATCATGACACTGTGGCCTCAAGTGGCAAGCCTTCCCCGGGCATAAATTCCCTAGTAAAATATTAAGAACACGACACTGTGGCCTCAAATGGTCAGCCATCCCCAGGCATCACTTCCCCAGTGAAATATTATGATCAAGAGACTATGGCATCCATGGCAAGTCCTTCTGGGGCATCACTTCCCCAGTCAAATATTAAGACCCAGAGACTATGTCATCCATATGCAAGTCTTCCCTGTGCATAACATCCCCAGTCAAATATTAAGAACATGACACTGTGGCCTCAAGTAGCAAGCCTTGCCCGGGCATCACTTCCCCAGTAAAATCTTGTGACAAAGAGACTATGGCATCCATGGGCAAGTCCATCTCGGGCATCGCGTCCCCATCGAGATATTAGGACCCAGAGACTATGGCATCCATGGGCAAGTCTTCCCTGGCCATCACTTCCGAAGTGAAATATTAGGACTATGAAACTGTGGCCTCAAGGGGCAAGAATTCCCTGTGCATAACTTCCCCAGTCAAATATTAAGGACATTACGTTGTGACCTGAAGTGGCAAGCCTTGACCGGGCATCAGTTCCCCAGTAAAATATTGAGACCAAGAGGTCATGGCGTCCATGGGCAAGTCCTTCTCGGGCATCGCTTCCCCAGTGAGATATTAGGACCAAGAGAATGTGGCATCCATGAGCAAGACTTCCCGTGCAAAATTTCCCCAGTCATGTATTAAGAACCTTACACTGTGGCCTCAAGTGGGAAGCATTCTCCGGGCATCGCTTCCCAAGAGAAATGCTGCGACCAACAGACCATGGCATCCATGGGCAAGTCCTTCACGTGCGTCACTTCCCAATTATAATATTAGGAATATGAAACAGCGGCATCCATGGGTAAGCCTTCCCCAGGCATCACTTCGCCAGTCAAATATTAGGAACATGACACTGTGATCTCAAGTGACATGCCATCCCCAGGCATCACTGCCCCAGCAAAATATGAAGACTAAGAGGCTATGGCATCCATGGGCAACACTTCCCCGGGCATCACCTGCCCCGTAAAATATCAAGACCAAGAGATTATGGCATCCGTGTGAAAATCTTCCCCGGGCATCACTTCCCCAGTCAAATATAAACAACATGACAATGTGGCCTCATATGGCCAACCTTCCCCAGGCACCACTTCCCCAGTGAAACATTGTGACCAAGAGCAATCCATGAGCAATTCTTGCCCAGGCCTCACTTCCTCAGTCAAATATGAAGACTAAGAAGCTATGGCATCCATGGGCTTGTCTTCCGGGGGCATCACCTTCCCATTCAAATTTTCAGATCAAGAGACTATGGCACCCATGGCCAAGTCTTCTCCGGGCATTACTTCCCCAGTGAAACATTGTGACCAAGAGAGTATGGCATCCATGTGCAAGTCTTCCCTGTGCATATCTTCCCCAGTCAAATATTAGGAACACTTCACTGTGGCCTCAAGTGGCAAGCCTTCACCGGGCATCACTTCCACAGTAAAATATTAAGACCAAGAGACTATGCCATCCATGGGCAAGTCCTTCTCGGGCATCGCTTCCCCACTGAGATATTAAGAACAAGATCCTGTAGTCTCAAGTGGCAAGCCTTCCGCAGGCATCACTTCCCCAGTAAAATATTAAGACCAAGGGATTATGGCATCCATGGTCAAGTCTTTCCCGGGCATCACTTCCCCAGTAAAATATTGAGAAAAAAGACTATCGCATCCATGTGCAAGTCTTCTCTGTGCATGACTTGCCTAGTCAAATATTAAGAACATGACACTGTGGCCTCAAGGGGCAAATCTTCCCGGGGCATCACTTCTCCAGTAAAATATTAAGGCTAAGAGAATATGGCATCCATGAGCAAATCTTCCCCTCGCATCACTTCCCCAGTAAAATATTGAGAAAAAGAGACTATCGCATCCATGTGCAAGTCTTCCCTGTGCAGGACTTGCCTAGTCAAATATTAAGAACATGGCACTGTGGCCTAATGTGGCAAGCCTTTCCCGGACATCACTTCCCCGGTAAAATATTAAGACCAAGAGACTATGGCATCCATGGGCAAGTCTTCCCCGGGCATCACTTCCCAAGTAAAATATTAGGTACATGACACTGTGGCCTCAAGGGGCAAATCTTCCCCGGGCATCACTTCCCTAGTCAAATCTTAGGAAAATTACGTTGTGGCCTCAAGTGAAAAGCCTTCCGCTGGCATCACTTCCTCAGTGAAGTATTAGGATCAAGAGAGCATGGCATCCATGAGCAAATGTTCTCCGGGCATCACTTCCCCAGTCAAATATAAAGAACATAACATTGTTGCCTGAAGTGGCAAGCCTTCCCCAGGCATCACTTCCCCTGTGAAATATTGTGACCAAAAGAATATGGAATCCATGGGCAATACCTTCTCGGGCATCGCTTCCCCAGTTAAATCATAAGGCCAAGAGACTACGGCATCCATTTGCAAGTCTTCTCTGTGCATAACTTCTCCAGTCAATTATTAAAAACATGACACTGTGGCTTCAAGTGGCAAGACTTCCCCGGGCATCAGTTTCCCAGTGGAATATTGCGACCAAAAGACTATGGCACCCATGGGCAAGTCCTTCTCATGCATCACTTCCCCAGTGAGATATTAGGACCAAAAAACTATAACATCCATGGGCAAGTCTTCCCCGGGCATCACTTCTGCAGTCAAATATTGAGAACATAACACTGTGGCCTCAAGTGGCCAGCCTTCCCCGGGCATCACTTCCCCAGTGAAATATTGTGACCAGGAGACTATGGAAGGCCCAAGGATGGTTTGCCACTTGAGGCTACAGTGTAATTTTCTTAATATTTGACTGGGAGAGGGATGCGCGGGCGAAACTTGCCCATCAATGCCATAGTCTCTCGACCTTTATATTTCACTAGGGAAGTGATGCTCGAGGAAGGCTTGCCACTTGAGTTCACATTGTCATGTTCTTAATATTTGAATGGGAAAGTGATGCCGGGGGAAGGCTCGCCCACGGATGTCATAGTCTCTTGGTCCTAATATTTGACTGGGGAATTGATGCCCGGGGAAGTCTTGCCACTTAAGGCTACACTGTAATGTTCTTAATATTTGACTAGGGAAGTGATGCCCGGAGAAGGCTTGCCCCTTGAGGCCACTGTGACATGTTCCTCATATTTTACTTGGGAAGTGATGCCCGGGGAAGACTTCCCCATGGATGCCATACTCTCTTGGTAATATTTTACTGGGGAAGTGATGCCTGGGGAAGCTTTACCACTTGATACCACAGTGTCAGGTTTTTAATATGTGACTGGGGAAGTGATGCCCGGGGAAAACTTGCCCATGGATGCTATCGTCTCCTGGTGCTAATATCTCACTGGGGAAACGATCCCCGGGAAAGAATTTCCCATGGACACAATATTCTCTTGGTCTCAATATTTTACGGAGAAGCTGATGCTCGGGAAAGACTTGCCCATGGATGCTATAGTCTCTTGCTCCTAATATCTCAGGGGGGAAGCGATCCCCGGGGAAGGCTTGCCCATGGATGCCATAGTCTCTTGGCCTTAATATTTTACTGGGAAAGTGATGCCCGGGGAAGGCTTGCCACTTGAGGCCACAGTGTCATATTCTGAATGTTTGACTGGGGAAGTGATGGCCGGGAAAGACTTATCCATGGATGTCATAGTCTCTTGGTCTTAATATTGCACTTGGGAAGTGATAGTCGGGGAAGGTTTGCCACTTGAGGCCACAGTGTCATGTTTCTAATATTTTACTGAGGATGTGATTCCCGGGGAAGGCTTGTAACTTGAAGCCACAGTGTCATGTTCATAATATTTGACTGTGGAAGTCATGCCCGGGGAACTCGGTAAGAAGGCTTGCGTTTAAATGTATTATAAATTTTAATACCTAGAAATGCCTTTTCTGTCCTTCTTTCTGGAATTCCCGGTTAGGCAGCAAAAATATTTAAATTCTAATCCGTTTCAAAACCGTTCGGAGCTGTTAAATATAACCTGTAATGAATTAAAAATACAATTTTCGTTTAATGCATTAGAAGGCGCTTGAAAAGCATGAAATTTGCCAAATCTAGTAGGATTGTGGTTAAAAATACATCACTTTATCACAAATGTCTCGCTTGATTCAAATGTCATCAATTAAAAAAATATAAAGTCATGATAGACGAATTTAAAAAATTAAATATTATCACACCTACCTGTGTAGCAACATGTGCAAATTTGAAAGGGATTAAAAATGTTCTACTTCATTTTTGATTTAGGGTATCCAAAAGTATTTAGAAAAATATTGTTGCCGCTGGGTACAGAAAGAGATTTAGTTTAAGAGATAACTTCTACTGCTATGGGGACTCAAAACATGAGTACAAAAAGGATATCGAATAGGATTCAATAATCGTGAAGTCACCATTGAACAGGAAATTTCTAATACTTTTCAATGCAAGCCAGCTTACCGGGATACTTTTGCGAGATTAGCACGTTTGTGTCCACTATAATAAATATATTTCGCTGATTATTATATTATCGAAATTGTCTTAGACATGTAAAAAAAACCGGTAACGCCGAAAAGGAGAATAAAACAAAATATTAATAAACACGCGCACGATTCGACACAAATCGAGAGGAACAGGGGGCCGCAGAGTCACTACACATATAAATCCTATCGCAATAATATAATTTGCGATCGAGAACCGACACGTTTTCTCGCTAAAAACTCGCAAAATGAAACCGTGCGAAACCGACAACGGAAGTCGACAACAGCTGTTAGGTCGTGTCGGGCGATTACCGTTCGACCGACGCGACGGTGTCTGCGCCGTATATTATTCAGCTAATGAGCGTAGTTTTTAAATATAGCTCCTCTTATTTCTACTTCAAAATAATAAAAAGGAATACAATACGATGGAAAATTGAAGATGCATTTTTTAAATTTCGGAACAAATTTTTTAAACATTGATTTTAAATTACATTTTGAACTCAATTTAATGTTAAACTTGAAATTAAAAGCACAAATTGAAGTTATAAACATAAATAAATATGTAAAGTAGAAATTATACCAAAAATTTCATTTTTTTATTTACTTAATTTCAAATTTAAATTGACAAAAGGCTAATTGAAATTATTTGTATAGACGATCAAAGTTGGAAATTATAGTTTTAAAATAAATAAAATGCATATTGTACGTTGAAACTATACAACCATGCATTCAATAATTCTTACTAATTTCCTAATTTATTCTTATTGTAAAATCGGGAATGTTTTAATTTTTTTAAATGAACAATTTTTACAATATCAATTAATTCAATCTTTAATTATGATAATTATCAATATTTTTAAAAATTGTATCACAATAATAATAGTTTACTATACTACTATTATCAAAAAATGTGCTTATTACTTATATATCATGTATATAATGACCCTCACAAAGTGCGACACACATGTGCCGCACATCGTGCCTATCACAAAATGCGTCGCATATGCCTCGCACGTACGTGCCCCTCACAAAGTGCGATCCATATGTCTCGCACCCAGCACGCACCGCGTGCCCCGCATGCCGTGCGAGTAACGTGCCCCGCACGTTTGCTATCTGGGTTATAAAGTAACCATAGCCCAATTAAAAACCGAGAAACCGCGACGTTGCCCGTCATCAGTAAAGTGCTGGTTGGTGAGCGGGTGAGGGGTTTGGTCCGTTGGCCGCCCGCTGGTACTGAGGTTAAATCAACATGGCGTCCGTGACTGGAGGGAAATTTAAAAAAAAAAACTATTTAATAAAATAATAAAATCCATAATTTTTTTCATATTGACTTTAATATTTTATTAAATAGATATTAAAAAATAAAAACTAATTACAAAATAGTTTTCCACACTATATAAGTTAATGAAAAATTATTTTTTAGGTAGATAAAAAAAATAAACTTCTGCCCTATGCAATATTAATATTAACAATTTTACCCGACAATACGTAAGTGCCCTTCACAAAATGCGACGCATGTGCCTCGCACCCTGCACACACCGCGTGCCTCGCATGCCGTGCGAATAACGTGCCCCGCACGTTTGCTATCTGGGTTATAAAGTAACCATAGCACAATTAAAAACCAAGAAACCGCGACGTTGCCCGTCATCAGTAAAGTGCTGGTTGGTGAGGGGTTGAGGGGTTTGGTCCGTTGGCCACCCGCTGGTACTGAGGTTAAATCAACATGGCGTCCGTGACTGGAGGGAAATTTAAAAAAAAATTATTTAATAAAATAATAAAATCCATAATTTTTTTCATATCGACTTTAATATTTTATTAAATAGATATTAAAAAATAAAAACTAATTGCAAAATAGTTTTCCCCACTATATAAGTTAATGAAAAATTATTTTTTAGGTAGATACAAAAAAAATAAACTTCTGCCCTATGCAATATTAATATTAACAATTTTACCCGACAATACGTAAGTGCCCTTCACAAAATGCGACGCATGTGCCTCGCACCCTGCACACGCCGCGTGCCTCGCACGCCGTGCGAGTAACGTGCCCCGCACGTTTGCTATCTGAGTTGTTTTTAATTCACTTTGAAAATTAACTTTATTCACTAAACTAGACAATAATCTATTAAAAATGCACACCCAATATTGAATTGAACTAAATATTTATTATTTTTTCTGAACCGTATTAGATATGACAAACTTCTCTTAAGTTAACAAAATATGCTACGTTAATTCGTTTTGAAAATATTCTTTTTCGAATGAAGAGAAGGAGAGAGTATGTTGGGGAATTCATATAATTATTGCATAATATATATATTAAAGTATGATTTCTCAACTGCGCCAATTTTAAAAGTAATGTTCTTAGATTTTCTTTAAATTCGGAGAATATTTTCACCTACCCAACAGTACTTAATCGACAAATTTATTGACCACGATTACCACCCCTCTCCAAGTGATGGGGGGGGGGGAATTTCCAACCCCAATCTAGTGCAAACACATACTTACTGTGCAAGCTTCATGTACTCCTTAAACTTCAAATATGTACTCTTCAAATTTTATTGAAATATTCACATTCAAACATTCAAATTTCATTTTTCTAAACCGACAGCACAGAAATGTTCAAAACACAAGTTTGAAACGTTTGAAACTTCCAACGCGTGTTGACATCGTTGACATGGCAACCGCCAGTGCGCATGTGCACGATCTTGCTCCCAAGTTTCCATTCGTGGAAAGAATTAACGAATTCTTGCACGTTGCTCGTCCCACTCCCCACTTACAGGGATACTACTCCTTACTATTCCTTCGTGGTATATAC
>CAKNYM010037399.1:1561-18539 GCA_932195095.1 Andricus curvator | reverse complement strand
ATTTGTGAAGGTAGGTCATTTCTCCACCTACTAAAAAAAACTTGTCATAATGTCTGGATTTTGATTTCATAACATTAAAAAAATTAAAAATTTGAAAATACGTTAATAAATTTATTTCAAATATCGAGATATTAACAAATTTTTGAAAAAATAATTAATAATTCTGAATTAAAAGCATTTGGAATTTGAAAAAGGTATATATTTAACGATTCTGAATTGAAAACGTTTGAAATCAGACAATTTTAGATGACCTAGGTAAAATTTGGACAAAAGCACAATATTTCTAATGTAATAGAAAAGAATTGAACTTGTATCACTTCTAAATAAAAGCGTTTAAAATTGAATAACTTAACATTGAAAATGTTTTAATTAGATGCTCTCAAAATAGGAAACTTTTGAATGAACATTTCAAAAATTGGACAGTTTCATTAGAAAGGAGTTGTCGTATCCATCAGTAATGCTTCAAAGCGTTCAAAATTAAACAATTTTATTTTTAAATAAAGAATCTCAAAATTGGAAGATTTCAGATCAAAATTTCGAAAACAGGACAATTTGAAACTCTTCAAAATTAAATAATTTCAGATTAAAATTTTGAAAACTGGATCATATGAAATTCAACGAAATCCATGTTGTGTTATTTAGTGTTATTTAGAATTCAAAGCGTTCAAATTTTAATAATTTCAATTTGAAAAATTTAGAATTTCAACAATATACAATTAAAACTGATTGAAATTCGACAATTTGAAAGTGAAAACTGAATTGAATTTTTTAAAGTCAAAGCTTCTGAAATTTCAGAATTTTAAATTGTTAGTACAAAATGGAAAAATTTTCAATTATAAACATTTACAATTGAATTATTCTAAAAAAAACGTCAGAAATTAAGAAATTTTAAGTGCGTAATATTAAAAATAAAAAATTTCTAATACGAAGCGTTGAAAATTAAACAAATCTGAACTGCATTAATAACTGAACTAGTTTTTAATTACCAAGAATTGCGATATTAAAAAATTGTTATACACTTCCCCTTTGAATTTTTAATTATTTCAAGTACATTTAAATCGTTTAAAAATTAACATTTTTCAAATTGTCAATTGTACTTTTTAAAATTTTTACACTTCAATTTTAATTGCAGAATTAAAAGTTAGCAAAGAGAAGAATTTAAAATTCAGCGTTCAACATGAAAATTTAGAGCTCTAAAATTTTCATATAATTTTTAACTTTTTAAATATAAATCGTTTAACTTTTAATACTTCATTCAGAATAATTATGATTCATTCTTTAAATCTTCCAATCAAATATATTTTATATGATTCATTTGTTAAAATCTTTACCTAAAACTTTAAAATATTATTACCTTAAAAATTTGAAAAAACAAGGCAAAAAAAGATCGCTATGCTTCCAATTTTTTAAATTGCACAGTTTAAAGATTCAAAGATATAAAAATTCTATTTACGGCTATTCGTTGTACTCGGAAATTTGAACAATTTATGCACGACTTTTTTTTTTGATAAAAAGGAAATTATCAGAGTTATAGAATTTTCAAAATTAAAAAAAAAACGAAAAGTTAAATTTCAAGCCAAACAACGCACGATATGAAAGAAAGTCTAAAAAAGAAAAACGTTGCTTTTTGGAAGCCCTACAAGATTACCATAACAACTTTCTGAATTTTCTTGAAAATTCGGAAATTCAAACTTTGATTGCAAAAAAAAAAGAATGGAAAATGAACATTTTTATTCGGCGGTCAAACTATGCAAGATGCGAAAAAAGATAAATTGGCAAAAATTGTGCACCCAAAAAGATCTACAAATGTGTTATAAATTTCTTTTTGATGAGACGCGTAGTTTTGGATTTAATCGTTAAAAAAACAACATTATAAATGAAAAAATTAAATTTTTGGATAAACGATATAAGCTACAAAGAAATTAATAGGTGAAAGTGTTTCACTCAAAAAATAGCTACAAATTCGTCAGTATTTTTTTTATAGGATACCTAGTTTTTGTTTTCATTGTGAAAAATAACATGAAAAATTTAAAAAAATTGAATTTTTGGAAAAACAGCGCAAGACACGACAAAAAATTAATAGACAAAAGTTATACACCGTACAAAGATCTATACATTTTTTATCAATTATTTTTTGATGGAACGCGTAGTTTTTGTTTTAAATGTAAAAAATTAAATTTTTTGGAGAAACAACACAAACTAGGAAAAAATATGAATCGACAAAAATTGTGCGCCCAAAAAAGAGCTACCAATTTTTACATTATCATCCTAATGAGAAGGTATTGGTTTTATGTAAAATTTGACTTAGTCGGTTTTCATCAAATCCCCACGTTTTGAGGCCCCCTGAGTCAGAAAAAATTATTTTCACGATGGTGTCTGTCTGTCTATAGTAGTAGTTGTACACACAAAGAAATGGTTTGGTTGCGGCAACCGAACTGTGTCCGGTTGGCAATAATTCGGTAGCCTGAATCGGACAAAGGTTTGCAGCAACCGAACCGGTCGGGTTCTGGTGACTCAACTTGTCGGGTTGGAATAGTTCGGTTGGGCGAGGCATGCGCAATAGTGTACTGATCTTAATTAGCAATTCTTTGCTGTAGAATATGGAATATCATATTGTATATAATCATAATAATAAATTACAATAATGAGCATAGCATTTACAATTACGATTATTACATAAAATTCATTGAGATAGATTAATGGTGTGATAATTGATAATTGAGTGCGTGCTTATTATATTATTATATTTAATTCAACCGTTTATTCCTATTCGGTTCTTCCGATTTCTTCCGTATTTCAATTTGCCCGCCACGCAGCGCCGTCTACTGCGCAAACGCATAGATTGACGCGTTTAAAAGGAGCGGTTAGCGTCATGATGCGCTTTCATAACCTTTCGTGAGTTTGTTTGTTACGTTAGCGCTACGTGAAAATACTTGATGCATCATAACCTTTCGTGAGTTTGTTCGTTAGTGCTACGTGAAAATAACTAATGCAACATCTGAATCAGTTTTAACTTCTGTTAATAACTGTTTACTTGTTTTCTCGTGTGTGTACAGTTGGAAACCTTACAGTGAAAACGAGTGTGACAGAACCAATGGCTTACAAGGAGCTTCTCACATTGTGGGGACTGGAAAACTACATCGAAAAATTTGAAGGTAAGATTGACTTGCATTCTTTTGTCGATAGGGAGTTTTTACTAGAGTAATAAAAGGGGACAGGAAAGCCCCCCCCCTCCCGTCATTACATATTTTTCAAGTGTAAAAGTGTAAAGCCAAAAATACTAAGGTAAAGGTACCTATCATGAAACATGTCCCAATTATGAAGCAGTTCGACAAATAATTCGATTTATAAATAATTTAAAAGTATATTTTTGTGTACAAATTATTATATTAATAAGTATGAAAGTTAGGCTTTTCATCTATATAAAAAGCAAGTATGGTTCTAAAGTTTTAAACACGAACAAATAATTTTAATTATGTAACCTCCAAACTCGGGAAAATTGTCTGTCATTTATCCGAGTCAGAAGGCTTGATACCTATAATTTGTTTTATCTCGTATATTCACAAATTTCAATCATTTTGCATGTGTAATAGATCAAATGACAGCTTAAGGTTTATAGATTTGAGATTACTGCACTTTTTCTTTATTTGGATGCAACTTTATTTATTGAATATTGATGGAACGGAGAAACATGGGTGTTTCATATCGACGGACACGTTTTCAACGCTTGCCCCTATTTATGGAACAGAGGTACATTTGCGATAAAATGTTTTTTTCATTATATTAATATAGCTGATATTATGTTATTATTATATGATGCCTAAACTTGAAGTGAAACAAATTAATTTTGAACCAGAAAAGAATAGATTTTTAACAAAATGATGAATCTTCAACTGGAATAATTGAATTTCAAACCAAACAGATAAATGTTCAACTAAAATGATGAATCTTGAACCAAAATTGTTGAATTTTCAACCAAAAAGTCAACCATGAAGATTAATTTTCTACACAAAAATACGAATTTTCAACACACATTACGAATTTGCAACCAAGTTGTTGAATTTGCAACTGAAAATGATGAATTTTTAACCAATAGTTGAATTTACAAAAAAATAGAGAGGAATTTTCAACAAAAATAGAATAGTTAAACGTTAAATTAAACCAATCCATTTTTAACAGACAAAAGACAGATTTTCAACCAAACAGTTCAATTTTAAACAAATGTGATAAATTTTCAACTATAAAATGATGAATCCTCAACTTTAATAGTTGAATTTTACACCAAAAAGGTACAACAAATTTTCACCGAATATTTCAATTTTTAAATAGAAAAGATCAATTTTCAATCAAACAGTTAATTTTTCTACCAAAAAAGATACATTTTTAACCAAAAATAGAATAGTTAAATTTTCTGTTTAAAAAAACTAATTTCTGACAAAAAAAACGAATAATAATATATAATATAAATAAGCCATATTATTATTTAACAAAAAAAAAAACACATTTCTTTGCTGTTCCATAATAGGGACATGCATTACGGAACACCGGTACAAGAGTCCAAAAGTTGTTTCATAATAGGCACATAAAGGTCGTTCCGCTTTTTCATAAATATAATAACTTGGCCTAGACTAAATTATTTGCGCATTCATTGATATAAACAGTTTGAAAATATATTCTACTATCGTTAAAAAATTAATGAAAATCTCACAACCCCCTCAAAATTTGTCTCATGATAGGTACCTTCACCTTATTGTTGTCCCTTCTGTTACAATTCTTTTCATTTTGTAGCAGCGATGTCTAACCGCCGGTTCGAAGCTTCAAGTTGAAGTCTTTTGTAAAGTTGAATTTCAAGTTGCAGCTTATTTAAAATCATTTTTCTTTATTCATCTTCATTTCTTACTAACTTATCTTTCTTTTCTTTTTAACATTTTGTTCCTTTTTTTTTAATTCAATAAATTTTCCTATCTTCGTTCTATTTCTTCCTGCCATGCCGTTCGCACATAGAGGAGGAGATAGATGACGAGTGTTTTAGGTTTCTCGTCAAGGAAAAAATTTCAGAGTTGTTCCCAAAAGTGGGACCATACTCTAAATTTTTAAAGGAATATACGCAGTAGAGCCATCAGAGATCAAATATTTCTAATATATCGGTGGAGTCCGTAAGTTTAGGATGTTAAATTAACTCAAGAAGTAATTTATTTATTAATAGGGTTGTCCAAAATAACATTTTCGCTACACTTGATAGAAGTTTCGAGTAATGATTTTTGTTCCACAGATTATACAAGTGTTTTACCAATTAATTACACAGGCCGACAAAATTTGTACCCAAAGACCGGACTATGTGACCCTGAAGGATTTCGGTGTCCTGAAAACGAATCCCTTGTCTAAATTTTTCCTATACGTCAGGTTTTTGAAACATCCTAACCGAAAAGTGCGAAAATGGCTATTCTTAGCCATATTTGAGGCAATATAACGTGATCAGTAATTTTTTTTCTAAAAACTGGTAACGCCATGGTTTGATTCTCCTTTTTATCTTCTATTTTTGATCATCCCGAACCGATTTCTTTTCTCCAAGATATCGCACATTAACTATTTCAGCTCCACAATGAAAAACTAGCAAAGAAGGCGAAGAGAAACTGAAGTAGTTAGTGTGTCATATCTCGAAAAAAAACCGGTTTAAGATTATTAAAAATCTAAATGGAAGGTTAAAAGAAGTGCTAAACGATGGCGTTAGCAGTTTTTAGAAAAAAATGCTGATCGTGTTATATTGCCTTAAATATGGCTAAAAATAGCCATTTTCGCACTTGGTATATAGGAACCTGATGCATAGGAAAAGTTTGGATAATGGATTCGGTTTTAGGATACCAAAATCCTTCGGTTCACATACTCCGATCTGTGGGTACAAAAGAGATGTAATTTTTGTCGGCCCGTGTTATTATTTAATTCTAACTTTTCATGAGTGGGAAAAATTCGAATTTTTTTAATTCTTCACTATGTATCGCTTATTATAAAATATATTTTTTTATATATAAAATAATATTTGCAGGACCCTGCCCCATGCTCCTCTAACACAAAGGTTGAGAACGGCGTGTACGTTGTTCATTCCGATGGACGTTTGAATAAAGAGAGTGACATACCGAATTCACTTGGAGAAGAGGAAACGTGGCAGGCGATCGAAGCAGAATTAGACCAGATAGACGCAATAACAAGGAAGAGAGTGGACTCTCTGAAGCGCCCTGTCAGAGATGCTACAACTGACGTTCTTGAAAAGAAGCGCCGACTAACGCTGAATTCGTCAGTTTGGGATTCTTTTCCTGTTATAAAAGATGTAAGTATTACCACGATTGTCAATAATATTCACCGTTTTATTGAACTATTTGTATGTCTGAGAAATAAAAGAAGTTAAACACCTTCTTTCGACACTTGCAGATTATATTTATTGTGATGTACAATTTCCAAACGTTTCGATACCAACTCTACATGTCATCTTCAGGGGGGGGGGGGAATTGTATGTTTCTTGTTTTCAATTACAGGGACCTATTTATGACTCTCTAGTACCAACCGTTGCTGGAAAATTTGCTATTGAGGAGTATAAACTTAATGGGAAGTTATCCACAAAAGCTCGACAAGATGTTCCTGAGTGTGTCCTTTTGTACGAATTAAATGGTGATATAGAAAAAGAGTACGTGACCAATTTCTGTGTACCCTACAAATAATTATGCTGAATGAACTATTGTTATGTAATGCTCAAATACTTAATCCTGTGGTCATTTTTTTTACAGAATATCACAAGAAAAGTACATAGAACTAACAAAAAAATTCAGGAATTCTTTCCATCTGAACAGAAGGTTTGCAAACTTCTAACTCAATTTTGAAAGATCTGTTACAAAAAATGAATTTATTCTTATTGTCCTTTTGTTTCAGGAAACATATTACATCCCTTACTATAAGGGCGAGTTTGGGAAGAAGCACAGCGGATCCGGCAAGCTTGTGGATTTGCTTTACAACACTCGAAAAAGCGCACGTCGTGCGGGAATACGAGTGCCGAGGAAGAACGCGCGTCCGGAGAGTGCTCATTGCGAAGATAGTGACAGTAAGTTGTATTTTGAATTTCCTCTCTCTTCCTTTTTCTTCTTTCAGTGTTGTTGATCAATAATGTCTAATAAACAAATTCCTGTTTTACAGATACAGATTTCACTCAAGAAGAGGAAGTTTTGAATAAGGTGAACTCTCTGAAAATTACTTGCACACCCTGGCAAGATTGCGTTCAGAAATGGCGGGATACGCATGAGTATCGCATGAAACTGTTACGTACCGAGATAATTGTAGAAGACAAGAAAAGCAAAGGGAGAAAACAGAAGAATATTACATCCGAAAAAGTAAAATTTTATGTTCAGACCTTCAGAGGGCTTAAGGAGGCCTTAGGGTATACTTTGGTAAGGGTTTCATCAATCGATTTCAAAATGAAAATTAATACTTTAGAATCTACATTATTCTAAAAAATTTTATTTCCAATCACTTTAATCACATCATTTTTTTTCTGCAGCTTGAAGAGGATCACTCTCTTCTTTATCCGGGAACAGAAAACAACTTATGTTCTTTTGGCCCTCTTTCAAGAAGAAAGTTAGCTCCCTTTTTTCTACTCGTGCGAAAAAGACACACTCCCGGAGAGATGAAGGTTTGTTCGCTTTCGAATGATATATTAGAAATAATTTTGGAATTTTTATCTCGTTTCTGAATATCTTTTTTTTAACTTTCTTTTTTTCGCGCAGAGGAAAGTGATGCATCAGTATTAATGCAACTATCGATGCTGGTGAATCCAAAATTAATAAATAATGGTACGCTATGGAAGCCTACAAGAGAGGTTATTCAGGATGGATTCCTGATTCACGTAACGGTGAGTACTAAACATGAATCATACCAAATTGATCTAATACCAAACTATAGAATTATTTAAATGAATTTGTTTCATTTTTCAGAGCACTGGTGACATTAAATCAGCAATAAGGAGGGTCAGGGAACGAGCAGCTGCACGAGGTGAAACGATCCAGCCATTTGCAGTAATTGTAGGGGAAGATTTGGACACCATCACAGAATGCTTTGTATCCCTGGATGATCTCTTGTACAGTGTCGATTCTCCAGTTAAAGCTATTGACGTGGCATTTAAAATCTTCCATGCAATCCATGCACAGTATCCGAGGCATGCCGAGCCACTTTGGTTGCTTCTTCAAATATGCGTGTATGGTTTGAGAACCAAGTGGGATAATCGAAGAGAAGTAGATAGCCTAGCAGCTCTCATTAAGGAACTGTCGTGCGAGGATTAGTGCGTTAAAGTAACGTGAGTGTGAACTGTATAAAAACTCTACGTGTTTTTTTCTATTCTTAAATCTACAAACATTTGTAAAAATTGTATCATCATTCATCAAAATCCGCAAACTGCCAGCAAATTTCATTGTAATATTCCAATATTCAAAATATAAAATGCCTGTCTGCTCAATGTGCCATGCTGAGACATTTTTTCCATCTATTCAAGCCCTACATATACATTACAAAGTCTTGCATCATATGCAAACTACGTCATCTTACGCGTTTTCTTCTTGGGCTCGATTGCGCAAACATTATAGGTCTTATCACAAGTTTCCTGTCAATGCTACACCTGATTCTGAAATAGTTGCTGTTGAAGCTCTTGCCGTGAATGAATTTGAAAATATTAATGATGAGCCAACGGATTCCAATGCTGTTGATGACCCCTCTGATAGAAATCTTGATATTCCACCCGCGCAAGATAATTTTCGAGACTTTTTGACTAAACAGAGCTCAACGTTTATTGCCAAGCTATACAGTCGACCGTCTTTTCCTCGAAGTCTAGTTCAAATTATGGTTGATAATGTTGGAGATTTCCTAGGGAGCTCAGGTACAGAACTGAAGAAAAGGTTTGAAAATATACTCGTAAACTCAAATGTTCAGGATAATCAGATAGGTGAAATAAATTCTTTGCTGAATTCTTTTGGTGATCCATTTTCTTCTCTATCTTCAGATTATTTGCGAATTAAGTATTTCGAAAAATCAGGGAATTTGATACCAGCAACTGAATGTATCGTAGGTGAAAGGTTTGAATACAAGTTTCTGAACAACAGAATAGTAAGAGTAGCAGTGCCTTGTACAGCAGCACATATTCCGTTGCGCTTAATATTGAAAAAATTCTTTGAACTTCCAGGCATTCTTTCAACAGTATTAAGCTATGTGGATAAACTAAAGCGTGTTGACACTGTTTTGTGCAATTTTGTCCAAGGCGCTTTATATTCGGCGAGTTCTATTCTCAATTGAATAATATATTTTTGACTCTCATATATTATTCACAAGACAGGAAATTGCCAAATGGGAACTTCGAAGTTTTCAGAAGTGTAATTTCGGAATTAAATTTTCTTGCACGGGAAGGGATTTGGATTCAAACAAAATCTGAGAATAAACTTGTGTATTTTGTCCTTGGCTTAATCTTAGGTGACAATAAGGGGCTAAATGAAGTGCCAGGATTTCCCGGTAGCTTTTCTGCCAACTTTTATTGCAGATTTTGCAAAAGGCACAGGACTGATTGCTGGTATGACTGCGAGGAACTACCCGGTCATATGAGAAAATCAGAAGATTATGAAGATGATATTGCTCAGGGTGTAGACGCGTCAGGTGTTAAAGAAAAATCCGTTTGGCTGAAAGTTGATTACTTTCATCCTGTTGAAAATTTTGCTGTCTGCACTCTTCACGACTTCGATAAAGGTATAAGTAGGTACGCAATGCCACAAATTTGCCACTTTTTTATTTCAGTAGCAAAAATATTCGACCTGGCATTCCTGAATGAAAGAATACTTGGGTTTAACTACCAGATCAACGGTTTTTCTAACAAACCGTCGTTAATAATTGAGGCTAATTTAAAAAAATTTCATTTGAGAATGTCTGGGAATGAAATGAGAACCTTCGTACTTGTTTTTAACATGTTAGTTGGCGATTACGTGCCGTTAGAATGCGGGGTTTGGCAATATTATCTCGTGTTGCGTAGGTTGCTTCAGTATGTGTTTTGCAGATCCCTCCCTAGGCAGTGTCTGTTACAATTAAAGAATTTAATAGAAGAGCATAATTATATTTACATACAATTATTTGGTCCAATAAAACCAAAGATGCATTTGCTACTTCACTATCCTCGCATTCTGATGCAATCAGGACCAATGCCTTATCTTAGCATGATACGCAATGAGGGCATGCATAAAAAGATTAAGGAGAGTGCCGCAGCAACAAATTCGCGAAAAAACGTTACTCTCACTCTTGCACTAAAGCAACAATTCAAGTTGTTCTACCGTTTTACCCCAGGTGAAGGTTTGCAAAATGATACAATTACAGGGCGCAGTCAAATTGTGGAAAACGTTGTTTTGCTAGAAAATTATGAAAATTTTGCTGACAGTTTGCCACATTGTTTTAGAGGAAACTCTTGTGTCAGTGTAAAATGGCTTACTTTTAAGGGAACGAACTACAGAGAAGAAATGTGTGTTATCTTAGACTTAAGTGATGATGGTACTCTTCCTTCGTTTGGAATAGTCAAGAGAATTTTGCTAAACTCTGAAGGACAAATTTGTCTCATTTGTTCACGATTGTTCACTATTGGTTTCGATTCCAATTTAGAAGCTTACGAGATTGAGTACTCTTCAGATGAATGCTGGACAAGTGTTTCGATTGAGAGCCTGTTAAATCCATTTCCAGTGATCAAAGCTATTTTGAGTAACGGAAAGAAGTTCGTCAGTCTAAAGAGTATTCTATACATATATATTTATTTATATACGTGTGTTTGTGCGCGCGCGTGCGTGTGTGTGTGTAAATACGTATCATCACAAATATTGATCATCCTAAATATACGTTCCCATAATAAAATATATATATGATTATTCAATAATTTTAGAACTCATTTTCTCACCCCCCCCCTGACCTACTCCGTACGGTGGGGATACGTAACAGCTGATCCAACCGAGCAGTTGGTTTGTAACAAACCAACTATTTTAGTAACTGGAACAGAGCAATTTGGTTGCAGGAACCGAGCGGTTTGGTTGCAGAAACCGAGCAGTTTGGTTGCAGGAACCGAGCAGTTTGGTTGCAGGAACCGAGCAGTTTGTTTGCAGGAACCGAGCAGTTTGGTTGCAGGAACCGAGCAGTTTGGTTGCAGGAACCAAGTAGTTTGGTTGCAGTAACCGAACTCAGCACAACCGAACCAGTTCGGTCACAGCAAACCATGAGTTCGGTCATTCCATAGGCAACCCGACAGTTCGGTTGGGAAAACCCAACTTCTGGTTGCGGCAACCGAACCTTTCTTTGCGTCTATAGTAGTAGTAGTAGTAGGCCGTAGACACTATAACTTTCGAAAGATTCATCCGATTGGATTGAGCTTTGGCATACTTTTTAAGGCCTGGACAGAAAGAACGGGTTTGTTAACCATCCATTTTGGATAAAAATTCAAACATTTAGAGCATTTTAAAAATTTTGTGGACCTTTCATTCTAGATTTAAAAATATTATGTACGGATATTTATAGAACTCGAAAAATGGAACAATTTATTCTTGAGACTTTTTTCGATAAAAAGAAAATTATCAGAGTAATGGCATTTTCAAAATTAAAAAAAAAACGAAAATGAAAATTTTTAGCAAAAAACGCAGGATATGAAAAAAGTCAAGAGACAAAACACGTTGCTTTTCGGAGGCCATACAAAATTATCATAACGACTTTTGGAATTTGTTTTGAGAAATTGAAAATTGAAATTTTAACCCCACAAAACATAATGAAAAAAAATTCCATTTTGTGCTCAAACCACGCAAGATACGAAAAGAAAAAGATTTGAAAAAAATGATCCATCCAAAAAAGATCTAAAAATTTATTTCTAATTATTTTTTTATAGGACACGTAGACAGAAAAAAATTTTAAATCGTAATTTGAAATATTCTACTATAATAAAAGTAATCAAATAATGTACTTGATGTTCAATTTAAAAACCAAAAGTAGAATCAACCAGGCTAGTCAAATTCATAGCTCATGAACATAATTGCTCTTCCAATCTGAAAAAAATAAACAACATTTTGTTGCTTTTTTTCAAAATTAAAAGTGTAAAATTCAATCGTTTTTTTTATACCAAACTCCTTTCAAGATGAATTATTTTACATTTAATTAATTTTCAACTAAAAATTAAGTTTGTATATTATTTTTCAATATTTGAATAAGCAGACCTGGACCGAGGTATATCCAAAGCTTCGTAAACTTTCGATTAATCAAGGTTCCTGAGAAAGACAAAAGTTGTTTACGAATATGGTTTATCTGGCTTTTAATATCGACTTTTTTTTAATATAGTTTTCTATGAATAAAACAAACATTGTTTGACCATAAATGGAATTTTCGATTTTTTGGTAGCATTTCCAGTAAGTTAAACCAAAATTGTTTCTTAAGCAATTAAGCTTTTTTCATTGGACTTCAAAAAAGTGTGTTGGTATTGTAATGAGAATGTGTTCCTTAAGGCCGATAGAGCCTTAAGTAATTGAACTTCCTTTTCAATCTAAAATGAAAAAATTCAAGAATCACTTAAAACGTAGAGGTTCCTTCTCAGCATAAAACATCAACCAATTGCGACTCTCTCGGTTTCCTTTCCTTGGGCCCCCCCCCCCCAGTTACAGAAGTTATGGTGGGACTGACGTTACAACCAAGACTCTCCACCATACGACGAATCACTTTTTAACTTGGACATGATTTTCGACTCTGACTTTTCGACAGAAACTTTGATTGACGAAATGCATGCACGCGGTAAACGTAAAGGTCGAATTTCAGGCAAGAATGGAGACGGGGTGTTTGGAATGCTAGAGAAGTGAATGATTTTGAGGTAAGAGAACTACGAGAAACTACGCACGTAAGGAAACTAGATATTGTATGTGTACCTGAGACGAAGAAAAAGGGTTGCGAATGTAGAAACATAGCAAATGGGGTGTTGAAAGGCGGTTTTGAAATCTGGTCAGGAGTAGGTAGTGAATGACATGGTAGTCAAGGGGTCGGTTTAATTATGAATGAAAAAGCAAGACAGCCCTGGTGGAAAAATCTTCCTGTATTTTTTCCGCTGCCTTTCTGCAATCACGTTTGCAAATAAATTCAGATAAATCTTCCTTCTTTTATCTGCAAAACTCCCCAATTTCTCTGCTAATTTGGTCTGACAGATATTTGCGTGAAGATTAGTATGTAGAGAAAAATTATTTGCAGCGAAATGCAGAGAATCTCGGCATTTCTCTGTCTATCTTCTGCAAGTCCTCTGTAAATTAGATGTAACGGAGATTTGCAGGAAAAAGTACCATGTAGAGAGAAACATTTGCAAACAAATGCAGGGCAGCTCTGCTTTTTCCTACAATTTCTCTGCAAACTAGGCCCTGCCGAGATTTGCAGGAAAAGGACTCACAAGAAATTTATCGAGAGGAACTGCTTGCAGAAAGAAGCAGACAAAGTCTGCTTCGTTCTGAAAATTCTCTGCAAATTAGATGTAACGGAGATTTGCAGGAAAATTTTAATTCCCAATGGGTTAAAATGGAGTATTTAAAACTAAACAATATTTGAACGTGTGTAATTTGAAATTGAATAAAAGAGTCTGATAATAAGTTTATTCATTTTAAATTATTTTAAAATTGAAAATAGTTTAAATTTTAAAATTATTAGTTTTAGGGTAAACAATTCAAAATTCAAAAAGGTCGAAAAAATGAATTTTTCCAAAAATTGTCTTCGTCATTTTGTGAACATCAAAACAGATCAAATTATATATTTGTTCTGACAAATTTTCAATTAGAAGTTTTTTTCCATACTTTACTTTTTATTCATGTTATTATTTACTTTAATAATTGTTATACTATTTTTAACCAACGCATATATAGCAGATTTTTTATCCATACATTTTTTTAATTTTCTTATAATTTTTGTATGTTTTGTTTTGTGTGATCCTTAATTTGAAAAGCAAATATTTCATATTAAACATTTTTTTCACAAATTCAAAAATGAATCATTTAATTTTCATAATGATACAATTTGCACTTTTTTCTCAAGATAGGGTAAAAGATATAACATTTTTGCATCAAATATTTAGTATTAGTTTGAATATTTGAAACCTATTTCTTCTTCATTTCAAAGTATTTTCTTTACAACCAGAATCGTTATATTGTATACTTTTTACTCTAAAATCTTCATATTGTTGAAATAAACCAGCATTTGAGTAATAAAACGTGTTCGCCGATAATATGAGCTTGACCTTAAAAAATGCACCACATCAAAATCACATCATAATTTATAGGACATTTAATTCAAAGCCCGCCATTATACCCAACTCTCTCCTAGTTATTATACAACATTTCTGTGACAAATGTTAGAAAAATATCCCGGCTCAAGTAAGAAAATTAAAAAAACTCGGGCCACCAAAAACTTTTGGTCCGGCACTGGTCGTTTCTCACAAGCGGTAAGAATTTTCTTGGTTAGTATATAATGACCATTTCGACCGGTACCCCCAGCGTGTTATATTCTGCGTTAGGGAAGTGCGTTGCGTGCATTATATATATATATATATATATATATATATATATATATATATATATATGTCGTAGGCATCAGACCGAATACGGCATTAGGTCTAATGCCCGGGCAATAGCCCTAATGCCGGCACGGAGATGAATGTACCTGCGTCGACCTTTCTTTCGTCTAATTCCCTGAATTCAAGGTGGCACTTAGTCGTCTGCATGCACTCACGGATTATTGCCCAAAGTATAACCTGGACAATAAGGCGAATTTCATTTTAAATCAATAACTTATACATTTACTTATATCAGAAAAATGCTATATCTATTGCTCAATGTATTATAAAAATGAAGGAATTGTGGAAAATTGAGAAATCTTCTTAAAATACATGAAATTATTTGTATTACCTTATGGCTTATAGTATATTCATAGTAAATCCCAGTAAATGAAACCATCAATTTTCAAACATAAACTTTCTTTTTAATAAAATATTTAAATTTTCAAACAAATAAACTAGTTTTTAACAAAGCAGTTCAATTTTCCACTAAGTAGTTGAATTTTTAACAAAAAAAGAAGAATTCTCGACGAAAAATTTAATAGTTAATATTTCAACCAAAAAACGAATATTTAACAATATAGTTGAATCCTCAACGAAAACAGATTATTAATTTTGAAGCAAACAGTTGCATTTTAAACCAAAAAAGATTAAATTTCTAGCGAAAGAATTAAATTTTGTATAAAATAGACGAATTTTCAACCAATTATTTGATTTTTCAATTAACGAGATTCATTTTTGACCAATAAGAATAATGTTCTACCGAAAAAAAGAATTTTCAACAAAATACATGAATTTAATTTTAAATCAATATCGCTACATTTACCTGAAATCAGAAAAATGCTATATCTATTGGTCAGTGTATTATAAAAATGATGAGAGTGAAAAAAGTGAGAAATCTTTTTAAAATACATAAAATTACTTGTATTGCGTTATAATACATTCACAGTAAATCCCAGAGATATTTATCTGAATTTGGATAAAACCGTTGCAAACAAATGAAAGCTACCATTATCCGACGACGGATAATTTTTATCGGGAGCCGGATAAAAATTATCCGACATCAGATAATTGTAGTAGTCAAAAGCATTAATTTTTGAAAATAAGAAAGAATTTTTAACAAAATGGATCAATTTTTAACCATAAAATAAAAATGATAAATTTTCCGTTAAAACTGTTAATTTTCAAACAAAAAAAGAATGTTTAACATAATATTTTTATTTGAAAAAAAAAACGAATTTTCAACAAATTGATGAATCTTCAAACAAATAAATTAAATTTTCAAAAAAGCAGTTTGACTTTACACCAAGTAGTTGAATTTTGAACCAACAAAAGAGAAGAATTCTCGACGAAAAATATAATAGTTAATATTTCAACCAAAAGACGAATATTTAAAAAATAGCTGAATTCTCAACGAAAACAGATTATTGATTTTTAACCAAAAAGTTGCATTTTTCGCCAAAAAAGATAACATTTCTAGTAAAAGATATCAATTTTCAATAATAAAGACGACTTTTAAAACAAAAACATGAATTTTTAATGCAGAGGATACATTTTCTGAAAAAGACGAATTTTATACAAAATACATGAATTTTCAAGCAATTACTTTAATTTTCAACCTAAAAGGTGAATTTTCAACCAATAAAGATGAATTATCAAGCATCAGAGACGAATTTCCAACAAAAAGTTGAATTTTCAAGTCAAAGATGGATTTTTGTAAGACAGTTGAATATATAATAACAAAAATGTATAACTTTTCAATAAAATAGTTAAATTTTCAATAAAATAACCTGGGAAATTAAACTTATTTCATTTTAAATCAATAACGTTACATTTACTTTAAATCAAAAAAATGCTATATCCACTGTACGGTGTATTCTAAAAATGACGGAACGAAAAAAGTGTGGAATCTTTTTAATGTTAGTTGAAAATTCAACTTCTTGTTTGAAAATTTAACTATTTTATTTAAAAAAAGTTTGATGTTTGAAAATTGATGGTTTCATTTACTGGGATTTACTATGAATATATTATAAGGTAATAATAATAATTTCATGTATTTTAAGAAGATTTCTCAATTTTCCACAATTCCTTCATTTTTATAATACATTGACCAATAGATATAGCATTTTTCTGATTTCAAGTAAATGTATGATAGTTATTGATTTAAAATGAAATTCGTCTTATTGCCCAGGTTATACTTTGGGCAATAAGCCGTGAGTGCATGCAGACGACTAAGTGCCACCTTGAATTCAGGGAATTAGACGAAAGAAAGGTCGACGCAGGTAGATTAATCTCCATGCCGGCATTAGGACTATTGCCCGGGCATTAGACGTAATGCCGTATTCGGTCTGATGCCTACGACATATA